>OX344803.1:20035523-20302023 GCA_947034925.1 Eudemis profundana
TACATCGCGCGCTTGAATGTGTGCGGGTGGATTTCACAGCGTTTCAACTGCCGTCATCACCAACCCCGAAATTCAAATTCAAATTCAAATTATGGTGACATCTTTTTAAAAATTAGGTACATCATTTTTGATCAAACATGTAAAAAGTACGTACCATTTTCGGATGTTATTAAAATAATGGGAAACATTCATAAAGAGAATCGTCAAAATTTCGGCATTGGTGATGACGGCGGTTGGAACGCTGTGAAATCCACCCTGCGCGCCGAGAACGAACGCACTACAAGCAATGTTTTAAGAATGCGTAAGAATGCTCAAGTACGGATCGCACAGCCTCGACCTTGAGTATTCGATATGTATATATCGCGCGCTCCTAAACGTCCGAAGTTTGCCTACTTGTCTTTTTTTTCTTTTTTTTTAGCAACTAACAAACTCGCAACCCATAAGGGCGTAGCGATTGTCGGACCGGGTGGTCGGCCGTGGCGTTCCCTGGGGTCGAACCAGGTCGCTAGCCGGACCACCCTGAGTTAGGTCGGACTGGGTGGGTGCCGGGGTGCCTGGGGTCGAACCAGGTCACCTTGTCCGGTCCACCTCGATATGATCGGGCTAGGTGGGGGCTGAACGCCTGGAGTCGAACCAGGTCGTTTGGGTCTATTTGTCTGTCTTTACACTTTGCTTGTACGTTCTGCGAAAGATCTCGATAGCTAACCAACTGCCTATGAACTAGCCGGTTTTTTTTCAGCGGGCTTTAGAAAAATATAGCTAACAGTGGCGTGGCGTCCGAAGAACTCGATTCCTACCGGCTTGCCTAATATCTGGCATTTGAGCACCTTATTCTACAGCTCTTAAGGAAAATGTACGCCAAATCTGCACCGGCTTGCCCAAGGATATCTTTTACGCCACGCCACTGATAGCTAATGTGACATTTTATTAATAAAGTTCATGAGGATTGACTGCTTTTACTAATTGTATTTATTTGAGGTTTAGCAAGACGCTAAAAGGGCCAGATGTTATAAGTTTGACGCTTATGTGAGTTTGTCTGTAGATCTGTTTGTGTCTGTAGCATCATTGCTCTCTAATGCATGGACGATTTGTGGTTCCTATTCATAGCTATGTTTGATGATAATAGTCAGTCAATCCGAAGTTGATGGCAGTTTATAGTACATTACACAACTAGGGTGGTAATACAAATAAAGGCCGAGATCGCAGAAGCCTGCGGCCCGAGCTGCAAGCGAGTGACGTAAATATGCGATCAAGGGCTTTCTTTATTACCTCCCGTGTTGTGTACATCATTTTATGTCTACACGTGGCCAGAAAGCGGCTTTATGGTCAAGTGTGGCATGAACAATTTAAATTTATTTTAGCAGCTTTTAGTTTTCTAACTCCTGTAAGGGCTGGCCGCCTCTATAGAAGAATCCCACTAATATTATAAATGTGAAAGTTTGTGAAGATGTTTGGATGTTTGTTACCTAATAACGGGGTAACGACTGGATGGATCAAGCTGAAATTTGGCATGTAAGTAGACCAAGTCCTAGATTGAAACATAGGATACTTTATATCCCGGTTAAGAGTTCCTTTAGGACAATAACGGGAACAAATTCAAATTCAAATCGTTTATTTCTTAGTATATGGTACATTTGGTTGGAATAAAATGATATAGTGCGACATATTCAGCCAATATTGGCGTAGAAATATTAAAATCATAGGCGTATTATTAATAAACATGTCAAATGGTACTAAACTAAAATTAAATTAAATATATATTACAAATAAACATGTCAATCAATATTAAAAATTACCTTACATAATAACATTAACCATTATAAATCATACACATTTCAAATCCACTTGCCTTAGTTATAGTTATCATAATTTAAAAAGTCAGATACAGAATAAAAACATTTATTTAATAGCAGATCAAACATCCTTCTTTCGAATTCACGTGTCTGTAACTCTTTGAACTGCTTTGGTACTTTATTATATAACTTTATAGCCATACAATATGCATTTGAAGCAAACATTTTCAATTTTGGTCTCGGCTGATACAGTTTGAGCGGATTCCTACTAGGCCTATTGGTTTTATTAATTACGGTGTCATGTAATGGAAAGAGATGGGGGTATTTCTTAACAAATTTGGTAGTCTCTAGAATGTAAAGACATGGTAACGGCAGGACTTTGAGTTCTTGAAATATCGGTATACAATGAGCAAGATATTTCGCACCATATACAGCTCTAATACATTTTTTTTGAATAACAAATGCTCTTTTGGCATCGGTACTGTTACCCCAAGCAATGAGCCCGTATCGCAGAAGAGATAAAACATATCCATGAAATGCTGACAATGCAGCCTCTCTCGAAGCCACAGATCTAAGGCGTCGCAACGCAAACACGAATCTGTCTAATCTGGAACATAGGTTTTCAACGTGTGCCTTCCAATTAAGACGCCCGTCCAGTGTGACACCGAGGAACGTCGCTGAATCTACGATTTGTATATCAGTATTATTACATTTGATATTTATATCAGATTGAGAAGTATTACTAGTTCGAAAATGAATGACCTTAGTTTTATCATAATTTAGTTTCAGCTTATTGTTTTCTAACCACATCAAGGTATTTTGCAGCTCCGTAATGGCTTCATTTTCAAGATTGCATTTATTTTCACAACGCGGGCGATGCCGCGGGAAAATGCTAGTTATAAATATAATTCAAATATGTGTCAGTTTAACATAATCTTTTTATATAAAATTGATTGAGTTTTCATCTGAGCGCCACCAAGCTAACATCTTGCATTATTTGGACATAATATAATCTAAATTCACCAGTATGTGTTTCCCTTCATACAATTCCCCATGCACCCATTGACAGTACATACCAACCAACCAACGGCCCGCGCTGTATAAATGTATAGGTACCGTATGAAGCAGGGCTCGAAACCGGTATACAAAAACCCTGAAATAGCCCAATATTTTGAATTATTTTATGCTTTTTATATAGGGCTCAATAATGTATTTAAGTAATGATTTCGTAATGAAATAATAAACCTAAGAACGAAAAGAACGGAAAAAATACCGGTGTCGGTGCTGTCGAGCCCTATAACCAAAAAGCTTGAGTACCCCTGAGGTATACCGTCAGTCAAAGGTCTCGTAAGATCACCACATCAAGATACGCCTTATTGATAGCTGTAACATTAACATACTTTACAAATCCGTTTGTTAAGCGGGTGTAGGTGCAGTATGATTTAAATACAACGGCCGACACGGTTTAACCGCAATCAAGCAAAGTCGAGATAGTTGTATCGCCCCACAATACATCATTTTATGTCTACACTTGGCTATAAAGCGGCTTTTTCCGTACGCGCAGCGTGCGGAAAAAGTCACTTTATGGCCAGGTGTGGCATAATGACTTTTTCTATTCTAACTACAATAATAAAGAATAAAATAACTCTATAACTGCGTGTAAGAATCACTGCGCTGCTATCACGAATTAGACGTGAATTATACCGGATATAAAGAAGCGAGAGCGCGAGTTTCGGTCTTACCTAGTCCGACCCTCATAATACCTAGTCCAACCTTCTTAAGGGAATCGGGACTAGCGACTTGGTTCGACCCCAGGCGTCCCCGGCCCCCAGTTAGTCCCATCCATTTAAGGTGGTCCGGCCATCGACCTGGTTCGACCCCAGGGTACGCCACGGCCTCCACCCAGTTCGATTTTTGCTACATCCAGTAAGGATTGCAAGTTAGTCAGACTTCAAAAAAAAATTGTTTCGTTCATTCTACACTACACAATGTCCTCCCGCTGCCGCACCGCCCGTCACTGATGAAACCTCAAGGACACTACATGCATGTTTGTTAAGCTATCGTTTCGTACTTACTTAGTTATTAAGGTAAGACGATAATATAGACCGTTTCGTCACGGTCCAATAATTTTGACCTGCTACCCGTATATTTCAGTGTGATTTTAAAATAATTTCACGTAAAAAAGTCCGTAAGTCGTGTAGTGGGTACTTGAGATTATGCATGAAGGATAATAAATCAGTCGTACGTCATCCGCTGTTTAATTTGGTCATGCTCCTTACTACATGGTGTCAGGTGTGGTCTTAGAAGTGTATAGTGGACAAAAAGTGTGAAAAGTGCGTGTAAATAAGTGATATAGTCAAAATGGCTGATAAAACTGTGATTGTCGGCGGTGTGTACGCTGCGATTCAGCAGCCGGCGCCTTTGCAACAAGAAGGCAATATGGCGACAAATTGGCGAGAATGGCTGACTTCGTTTGAATATTTCTTAATAGCCTCAGAAAAAGAGTCCGTTACGAATAAAGAAAAATGCGCACTATTTATGCATGTGATAGGAAAATATGGCCGAGAAATTTATGAGGAATTAGATATTTCCGACGCAGAAAAGTCTGATTATGCAACGTTGTGTAAAAAATATAGTGACTATTGCGATCCACAAAAAAATATCAACTATGAGCGTCACATGTTTTTTGAGACTTATCAGAACGATCTCACTTTTGATAAGTTCTTAGGCGTTTTGAAAATAAGCAGTAAAAGTTGTGGTTTCGGCGGTTTAAAAAATAGTCTCATATTGACGCAGCTCATTAGAGGATTAAAAGATATGCAAATGAGGGAAAAGTTATTAGCTAAATCGTCGCTGAGTTTAGAGGAAGCTGTAACTTGGTGTCGAGCGGCCGAGCGAGCGGGCCGGCAGGCGGCCGGCTGCGGCGCGCAGCATGGCGCGAGCGGCGCCGGGGCCGTGGACCGGTTGTGGCGAGACGGCGCGCGGTCGGCGAGTGCGCCCGCGCCGCGGGGCCGATGGCGTGGCGGCCGCGGCGGCCGTGGCGGGATGGCGCGGCGTGCACCGAGTTCACACCAGGCCGCGCGACAATATTATTCGAATAATCGGTGTAACAGATGCGACGTAAGGCATAGTGCGAGTGATCGTTGTCCGGCCGCGAGTGTTGCGTGTTATCGGTGTGATCAAATCGGGCATTTTGCGAAATGCTGCCGTGCGCGGCCCGTGCAGCCGCAAGCGCGCGAGCTACTCGGCGACGACGGCGATGACGACGACGAGGTGAACGAGGACAATTGTGGTGAGCTTATTTTGTACAATATTAATATTGATGCGTCCGAGAGTACCGAGTCGTGGACGGAGACAATTGGTGTGAATGGTGTGGATATAAAATTTAAATTGGACAGTGGTGCAGAGGCCACAGTGATGTCATTGTGTTCTTATGAAAATGCAGGGTTTGATAAAAATAATCTTTTGAAATGTAATACTGTGCTTAGAGAAATTAGTAAAACAAAATTACCAGTAGTGGGCTATTTTAATGCGACATTGCTCTGTAAAAATATGAGAACGGTGCAAAAAGTATATGTCTTACAAGTTAATTGTAATAATTTGTTAGGATTAAAAGCATGTACGAATTTAAAACTTATAGCTCGAACGAATGGAAATATTAAAACTGATTTGAAAATTAATAAAATCGAGATTGACGAGTCTGTGTTTGTTGGCGTTGGTTGTTTGCCCACTGTGTGTAAAATTGAAATAGATAGATCTGTAGTGCCGGTAGTGAACAGTTCGCGAAAAATACCCCTGAAACTGCGTCCTCGTTTAAAAGAGGAACTCGATAATATGGTCAAGTTGGGGGTGATTGCGCGGGAAGACGGTCCCACGGACTGGGTTTCAAATATTGTAGTGGTTGAAAAACCTGATAACAGATTACGCATATGTTTGGATCCCAGGCATTTGAATAAGGCCGTGAAGCGCAGTCACTTTCTACTTCCTACTCTTGACGAGATCGTTAGTAATCTTGCTGGTGCTAAATTCTTTTCGAAGTGCGACGCGAAAAATGGATTTTGGATGCTGCGCTTAGATGAAGAAAGTTCAAAACTGTGCACTTTTTCCACGCCAGAGGGCAGGTTTCGATTTTTAAGGATGCCGTTCGGAATAAATTGCGCGCCTGAAATTTTTCATAATGAAATGCATAAAATTTTTAAAATGGAGGGTGTAGAAGTTTACTGTGATGATTTATTGATATGGGGAAAAACAGAAAAAGAACATGATGATAGACTAAAAGAGGTAATGCAAAGGGCTGCACAGAATGGTATTAAGTTTAATAAAAGTAAATGCGTGTTCAAGAAGACCGAAATTACGTTTTTAGGTCACAGGTTTAATGCGAGCGGAATGAAGCCGGATAAAAGTCGGGTTAAAGCAATATTAGATTTGCCAATACCAGTCGAGAAGAAAGAACTTGAACGGTTTTTGGGAGTCACTAACTACCTTTCGAGGTTCATACCGAGCTACTCGGAGCTATCAGCTCCGTTGCGGACTTTGCTTGGAAAAAATATTCAATTTGAGTGGCTTAATATCCATGACAAAGCATTCAATGAGCTTAAATCAAAAATTAGCAGTAGCCCGGTATTGACGTACTACTCGCCGCACGAGCCGGTGTGCGTGTCGGTGGACGCGAGTGCGCGCGGGCTGGGCGCGTGCCTCATGCAGCGCGGGCGCCCCGTGGCCTACGCGGCGCGTACCCTTACACCGGCGGAAACGCGCTGGGCCCAAATAGAGAAAGAATTATTGGCAGTGGTCTTTGGTTGCACGCGGTTTCACCACTATATTTATGGGCATGGAGTGATCACCGTGGAAAGTGATCATAAGCCCCTAGAAGCGATCATGAGAAAGCCGTTGAATGAAACGCCCGCACGTCTTCAACGTATGCTTTTAAAATTACAGCATTACAACATAGATCTTCGCTACAAGCCCGGCAAGGAGATGTTTATCGCGGACACGTTATCGCGGGCGCCGAGCGAGGCGGGCGCTGACAGCGACATCTGTAAGGATGTGGTGGTACACGTTAATATGTTGTATGATAATGTAGACGCGACCCCCGAAATGCTGAGTAAGATAAAAGAAGACATCGCGAAGGACCCCGTCTTGATGGCGGTCAGCGAATATTACCACAGTGGATGGCCTGAAAATAAGAGAGATATAAAAAATGTTGCGAAACCATACTGGGACGTCCGTGGCGAACTTCATGTGATTAAGGGAATATTATTTAGAAACGAGCGAATCGTGATACCGATGTCGTTGCGTAATGAGATGGTGCGCCGCGTCCACGAGGGTCACCTAGGGGTGGACAAGTGCCAGCGACGCGCACGCGGTGTAATGTGGTGGCCGGGGATGGCGCGAGATGTGGAGCGCGCAGTGCTCGCGTGCGAGACGTGCCAGCGGCACCGCGCAGCGCCCGCGCGGGAACCGCTGCAGCCGCATGCGGTGCCCATGCTACCGTGGGAAGTTCTCGCGGGTGATATTTTCGAATTCAGAGGAAAACAATACCTACTCGTGGTAGATTATTTTTCAAAATATGTAGAAATCGGACAGTTAACTAATTTGCAAAGTGGCACTGTCATTGATACGCTTAGACAGATATTTAGTCGTCATGGAAAACCAAAAAAGTTTGTCAGTGATAGTGCCACTCAATTTACGTCATCAGAATTTAAGGCATTTAGTAAACAATGGGAATTCGATCATGTCACCAGCTCTCCTTTGTATCCGAGATCTAATGGACTCGCAGAACGCAACGTGCGTACAATTAAAGGATTAATGCTAAAAGCTTACGAAACCGATGAAGATTGGTATTTGGCCTTACTAAATTTTAGGAATTCACCTGTCACTGGAGAGGCTTACTCACCAGCCCAGTTGTTAATGAGTCGAAGCTTGAATACGCGATTACCGGCACCTGATAATATCTTAAAACCAAGGACGATTGATCGTCGTGCTTTCAAGGATGCTAGGACTGCGAGAATAAATAAATATAAATTAAATTACGACCGTGGCACTAAAACGCTGCCTATATTAAAACCAAACGAGGGAGTGCGACTTAAGCAAAATAATGAGTGGATTAAATCGCAAATAGTTAGTCAAGCGCAAGACGGTCGCTCATATTGGCTTCGAACAAAAGATGGCGGGCTTTATAGAAGAAACCGCCAGCACATATTAAAGGTTCCAGCGCAGACGCCACAATCAGCCGATAGTAACCAACATCAACATGCAACGGGTCATACGCGCGGGTACTTAGAATGGGACCAGTTTCAGGGTACAGCGGGCGCGGAGCCGGGTGCCGTGGCAGGCAGGGCGGCTGCTCAACCTTCTACTTCGACTAACGGGCATTACGTGACTCGAAGTGGCAGAGTAGTCCAACCGCCTATACGTTATTAACCATATACATAATGTAAAAAAAAAAAAAAAAAACTGACCCGCCCACGTATACATGACCCGTCAATGACACAAACACGAAGTTGAACTGTATATTTCTTTTAAGTATAGATTAAATTAATAGTATTTAGATGCCTATTACGTGTCAATAGAATGTACCTACTTATGCATGTTAATTATATTCAAGAATTGTACTTAAACAATTTACATGTACATTTGATCGTTAACTTTGCTTATACATATATTAAACTGTACATCATGTAAGCAAAGTTAGCGAAATATATGCTTAAAAAAAAAAAGATTTATTTACAAGTAACTTGATTTTGTCAAGTTGCTTAATAGGCACCTATTTTATTTATTGGTAGTTCTCTAACACTTTGCTAGATTGTAAACTTTCAACAAATATGATTAAGAGGTAAACATATTATAAGTATATAATATAATTACACATAAATTAAACTGTTAAGAATGAGGAAGGAAATGTATAAATCTAATACAAACAACATAAATTAATCTACGATTTATTTATGCCATACTAAAATATCATAATAATTATGTATGTCTGCAAACTTAAATAGAAACGTAAAATTGTATGTTGTTTAGAAAAGAAGGGAGATGTAGTGGGTACTTGAGATTATGCATGAAGGATAATAAATCAGTCGTACGTCATCCGCTGTTTAATTTGGTCATGCTCCTTACTACACGAAATAACAGGGGGGTGAGCGATGATGTCGATATTGATAGACCATAATTAGAGGTTTAATGAGTCAGGATTTTCCCGGACACCAAAAAATTCCCACGAGAAATTGTACCTGCCACGGGAATCGCCACCGCTCACCGACTACAGAACTAATCGTTTGTTTTGGCACAAATGGTTCGTGCACAATTCGATGCACGCCATGCCTGACCTTGACACGGCCGTTTCAACCATTTACTTTGCAGTTATAAAAGCATCGCTTGGATCTTATCGGCCTTGCAATAAATACTAAATTAGCACAGGAAGTGGTTTTACAGCACGCATCAGTAACTTGGGAGTAATTATTCAAATTTAGAATTGGAATGTGATGTACTGATGTATTATGGTGAGAGATAATATTCGTCATAGATATTTTTTGCAAACTCATATTACCACTGTTGGTGATTGTTTCATTTTTTTTAAATCTCAGTCTATCGGCTTAGATTCAACAATCTGTACAGTCATTCTATCTAACCTAAATTATTGTTCATCAAAGTAGAACGCGTAAACTCTTTCTGCAATCGTGGATTTCAGGTTTTTGTTTATGTTTTGGTTTTTGTTTTGTAATATCTTACTAGTGGGACCATCAGAGGCCAAAGAGCGAATGACCGATAAGTAGTGGGCATTTCTATTTTTCGTTGTACGCGAATAAGAAATTGTTAGCATTGAGTTAAATTTCGTCCATTTAGTTACGTACTTTTTCAATGATTAGATTTAAAAAATACTTAACAAACACACATCTTTACTTCTTGTTAATTTTGTTAGACTTGAAGTGTTTGTTACATACGTTTTTTTTTATTTTACGCATTGAAAAAGTGCGTACCAAAAGGGCACCATTTAACTCCCGCTAACAATTTCTTAAATGGAAAGAAGGAAAATAGGAGAGCTAATAATTTTCAGCTCACTATGTCACTTTAGTCGATGTAACTCAGCGTCTATATTGTCTATAAGTCTACCTTCCAAAAATAAGGTGGTCCGGCTTAGCGACCTGGTTCGATCCCAGGTGCCCCGGCCCCCACCTAGTCCGACCCTCTCAAGGTGGTCCGGGCCAAGCGACCTGGTTCGATCCCAGGGAACGCCGCGGCCCCCACCTGGTCCGCTTTTTGCTACAGTCAGTAAGAATTGCAAGTTTGTCAGGCTTCAAAAAAACCTTACAAAAATATCTGTCAAAGTTGTATCTTTTTTAATTTACTGAATCCATGAGCCCAGTATCACTCTGGCAGCAAAAAATATTCTGGTCCCAAAAATAAACAACGTATCCGCTTTTAAACACACAAACCAACATCCTACTTTTTATCCGATCGTTTAATTTACGCTTCATTAACTATGGTTGCAAAAACGGCTCACAGCCATTTAGTTGCTTAACAACAATTCCGGCAGCTCGTAATCTTATAAGGGTATCTATTAGAGTCATTACAATGACAATTGGTCGAAAAGTTCACTGTTGTGCGTATTATTTTATATAGATAGATACAAACAAAACGCTAGATTGGTTAAAGTTAAGCATTACGTACGTGTTACTGAAAATGATATTTACTGAAGAATTACTCAAGAATAGTCATGCCCGAACCCGACAATTTAATTTTCATTTGCCTCAAGGCATTAGTGATTTTTTACTTATACTTTTTTTTCGGTATAAGAGGGAAATATTGTACTAATTTCACATATTCCAGAACCTTATTATGTTTCAAAAATAACACGACGCATATTTTCCCGGTCAAAATTGTTTTTCTCGAAATCGAATCACGGATAAACACATAATTTTTCTAATCTGAATCAAAATCACCGAGATCGAGAGTACAAGCCGCCTCGGGGCTCAATTGTCCTATTGATTCTGGTTAGGAAAGAAATGCCAAAAGACAATGTTTATTTACAACATGATCATTTTTGCTTTACAATTTTGATTCTGTCCTATAAAGGGTTAAATTAAAACTATTTCTAAAAACTAGAATATAAATCTTTAAATTAAATAAATCTAATTTAACGTTTAAGTTTTTATCTATCCCTACGAATGTAGTTCTCTGTCCAGCTTGGTTACCACGTCTAAACTACACCACATCTAATCCACCTTAAACTTTACCGCGCCCACTTGCGCAAGCGCACGCGGCGTGGGCGCTGGCCCACTGCTGGACACGCCCAGGTCAGGGGGCACGGAATGTAAGCACCGATTTACTTATATACTGACAATTATACTAATAAATCCTGTTTATAGACTGACCGCTGAATGGTTTTCATTAAAAAGTGAAGACGATTTTCTTCCTATAAAAACTGATAACCGTGGCACCATCTGCAATCAGCAATTCGTTTCTGATTCTGACCTAGGTACCATTTTGTACAAGTATATCTTTTTCGATAGTCCGATATTCGTATCGGAAAAAATTATAAACTGCGCTTCTTAGAAAAACCAGTCTTACCCACTAGGGTAGTCAAACAAATTATTCAACGCTAATTATCAAATTTAATTTCCAAAACTTATCCCGAATAAATCCAGATTCACTTATTTTCCTGCCTTTAACGAGGTTGAAATGACAAAATAAAACAATTTTAGAAATAAAAATTCCACCTGGTAAAAAAAATCAAAACCAAGTTTTTAGTATCGTTTTGGTTGTGACGCAATTATGACGATATTGGTACCAAAAGTCGGAAATCTCCTGAGAATAAGAACCTGTGACGTCATTTGTTCCAACCACTGCACGCTCTGAGCGTTTTGATACTTCATAAAAAGAAGTTGATTTTATCTGTTAAGAAACTAGTGGATTGTTCAATCGTGTGACTTGCGACAGTGTTGGTTGCTAGTTGTGAGACTGTGGCTGTGCATTGGACTGTGGTTGGGCATTTTGCTTCCATTCAAGACAAGAGCAAGGCTCTTAAGTTAATGATGATGAGAGTTTGGTTCTAAAGATAATAAATCTATAATAGACTGACGGCCGTACATACAGCGGAAGCTAATTAATAAATTCTCCCGTGGTTGGTACCCTAAAAACTAGCCTATCATTTTAGTTACCTAATTGTCTCATTATACAGGGTGACTGGAAATTCGCCGTATTCCTTGATAGGGGTTTTTCTACAGCTCATTTGCAATGATTTAGGCCCCGTCAACTAGGGGTCAAAACTCCTTGGTTTTCGAGATATTCAAGTTTTTTGGTTTTCTTTTTAAATACCCGCCTCTTGACATAAAACTGGTGATTGTGTAGAAACTACGCAATTTTGAAATAAAAAAAAAATGTTTTGAATAGCTAATAAACTACTGATTACATTACAATAGTAAAAAGTGCCAAAACATTACAAAAATTGACAAATAAAAGCATTCAAAGTCAGAAATTCCAGATTTTTTTCCCACCAAAAAACTTGAATATCTCGAAAACCAAGGAGTTTTGACCCCTAGTTGACTGGGCCTAAATCATTGCAAATGCGCTGTAGAAAAACCCCTATCAAGGAATACGGCGAATTTCCAGTCACCCTGTATCTACTTATATACCCCAAAGCCCAATTCATCTGACTGGCCTTTCTAGCATAGTAAAAGCTACCGCCGACAAGTCTCTTACATCGGTGACAAACGAAATCACGCTAGCGGTGGCTCACAATGTTGTATACCACCAATGTATCCATAAACCAGCCGATTAGATACGTTAAAAATTAACCTATCATTTCAGCATCTTGTCATTTTTAACCTAAATGTCAATCTATACCACAAAGTTTCTACCTACTATTCATCTCTTACATCGGTGACAAACGATATCACGCTAGCAGTGGCTTACAACGTTTTATACCACCCAAACATGTATCGATTAACCAGCCGATTAGATCCGTCACGCCAGTCGTATGACACGCACTAAGCAACATCACTGATCAATAGAGAAAAGCATCAACTGCCTTGATGATTCATATATAGTTATTACGATTGGACCTGACAACTATAAACTTATAATCGATCGAGCCGATCCATCACTCGCTAATGCCTTGTAGATACGTCAGAGATGTCGACCACGGGAATAACGGATAGGGGCTACCCTGAAGCTCGAAATATCGAGGCTTCGATTTCTTTTGCACTGGAAGCGTTTGGCAGAAAATCGGCCAGAGTAAAGAGAGTTCGTAATTATCTTTTTCTACTCCTGTACTGTTATCTGTCTTTTACTTGGTCACGAACACTAATATAAGAACATACATAATATGAGTTCAGAGAAGTCTATACTCTATTCCCCATAACAGCACTTATGTCGTTATAGCCACTTTACGTTATTGCTAGCAACCACAGACTTCTAAATCTAGGTTAAACTTAGGTCAAGGATTAAGCGCTCAATTTTAACTTTACGGTAAAAATGCACAACTACCAACTTAACAAACAATTAAAATCCTACGGCTTTTAAGAAAAACGAAACTTTTTGAACTAAATTCATTGATGCCAACATAAAAACAAAAGTATTTTTAATATATTCACTGCGTGTCAACTTCATTTAAAAAATAAAAAGTTTACCATAGACACATACTGACAGTCATACGTCATATTTGCCTTCTTTGCAGGTTATGGCTTGTTTGTATTTTATATTTTAAAACCTGTCGTAGAAAAAGTATTGTATGCAACGTTGTATAATTAAGTCAAAAAACGCTCATTGCGTCTCTATTTGCGATACTCGCCGCATTCGCGGCTCGTATCGCAACTCACGCAATTCGCATTTTTTGAACCTTCTTATACAACTGTTGCATAAAATACTAATATCACACCAAAGGCGGTAAAATAAAAGCCCAGCAGTGCGTCTTTCAATGGAAAATGATGACACAGTGCGGACTAATACAGCGAGCACTGGCGACCTCGAACGGGTGACAGAAGCGTTGGAAGACCGCAAGCCAGGTGGTCGAACGACATAAAAAAACAGCGGGCCCGACCTGGAGTAGAATATGCAAGAGGCATATGGTCGGCTGCAAAAGTGCATGGACATGTTTCAACCATAATACTATGGCAATACGTTCGACATCTGTCCATGCACTTTTGCAGCCGACCATCCAGCAGTGGACACAGATATGCTGAGAAGAGAGAAGAGAAGAGTGCGGACTAATTGATACAGATGATCCATCCCTAGCGCTAAAGCCTTGTAGATACGACAGAGAGGCCGAGCACGGGAATGACAGATAGGGGCTATTCCGAAGCTCAAAATCTCAAAGCTTGCATTTTCTTTGCACTGGAAACGTTTGGCAGATAATCGGCAAGATAAAGAGAGTTCGGCAATGTATATTACACACCAAGGGCGGTAAAATACAGAATGTTCGCAGATGTTTATTGATAAATGCAATCTGAGGCTTTCTTTATTACCACCCGTCATGTCACACCATCCGACTTTAATCCGCAATGCTCCTGCACCTCTAGCACAAGTGTGGCGTGACAAATACTACCTATCTCTTTCAACTCAATATAGTGTGATAGTGACAGGTGATGCTTTGTCTCGCGAGAAATTAAGCCGCGGCCAGTTATCCTAGAGAGCCTGGTCTCTAGTTCTCCTATAAAATAATTATTGACTAGACTGTACGAAGTTCGAAGTATAATTCCGAAGCTCAGAGTGTAAGACCTCTAAATTGATATGTCTCTAGCCGTAGGTTTAAAATACAAACGAAATAACTTTAAGACGCATCAAGGCCATTAACACTTTTTTCTATTAAGCGATGAAGTAGCGTTGTGCGCTTTTTTGCAAAATTAAGTGGTCTTGTCAAACATCGCATTTATCGATGGATCGTTCATTCAAGTTTAATATTTTTAACAAGTATGTTACCTTTTAATTTATTCTAGCCATAGTCATAGAAACTAGGGGTCCTACGATGGCCGCGCATATCGTGTGACAAATAAATGGTAGAGCATCCGTCACACTTACACACTTGTCAGAAAATGTGGCATTCCGCGGGTAAAGGTACCTTATGAACGTTGTCACTTATGTCATATCAGACTCCGTTACTATATAGGGGACATCAAGATAGTAGAACGCAAGCGACAACGTCCATAAGGTACCTTTACCCGTGGAATGTCACAAATGACTAATGATTTAACATTAACTTACGAGTATAGCGTGTTATTCACGAACATCACAGGCCTACTGAATCAGCGAGTGCAGCATGATTCATAACGAGTGCCTAAACGTAAATGATGACTGGATGGATAAAAATAATAAAATCGAATATTACCTAATTTAAAAGCAAATTATGGATAACAATCTTCATTATCACAAGTGCTACATATAGTGCAATATCCAAAAAAGGCTTAAGTCTGAACAAAACTCCTGTACATTTTAAGCCGTTTTAGACTTTAAATCATTAGGCCGAGGGCTGCGCAAGATTCGGGCTACAAAACATCGTCGTAAAAAAAATCGAATACTGACTAATGAAGGTAAATTACTTGGGTTGGTCTTTAGGGAGTAGGTAAACCGATTGCTTCTATATCCGGCATACATGTGCCTCTTTAACTAGAGGTATCATCATCATCATTTCAACCAATCAACCTGAAGACCCAATGCTGAAAATAGGTCGGACACCAGACACCGTTGGGCTAGGTAGCGTAAAGAACATCAGAAATATATCGAGGTACCTACAAGGAAAAAGTGTATGTACCTCGCGTGCTAAAAAGAAGTGGCGGCCACCTAGCAGTGGCGTGGCGTAAAAGATATCCCTGGGCAAGCCGGCGCAGATTTGGCGTACATTTTCCTTAAGAGCGGTAGAATAAGGTGTTCAAACGCCACGCTACTGCTACCTAGTTTGCGCGCTGTCAGCTTCAGTTGCCGTCAATATTATAATCAGATTTGAAAATCTGATTATAATGGTATAATTAATTGTTCAAATACCACCGAATGAAATGGAAAATTTATGTTTTCCATCACTAAATTACACTTTTGGCGTCAAACGCCAAGCGAAAAACGTTACACGCTTGGTTCTCATACGAATGAACGAACCATTTACTGCTATCTCGATATATTTCTGTGAGGGTAACGAATGAAGAACCATTTTTGAAAGAAGGTTTTATTTCCCTCAATGCCAACTATTCAAAGATAAAAAAAAAACTGTTTTATAATAGAGAATCGCTATACAGGGTGAATTTTAAATCGTGAATCGTAATAATTTTTTTGTAGTCTATACATAGTTAACAATAACTTACAATGCTTTTAAACCTAAATTAAGTATGTTTTTATTTTGTCCACTTTTTTTGATTTATCCTATTTTTTTAAATCTCGTGGTCACCCTACATTCAAGTTTCGTACTTGTCATGAAAATTTTAACATTAGATATCCAACCTCCTAATATTGAAGTTGGCTGGATAGAATTTTGGCACGTATTGTCAATAATGTCAACATCGTCGACATTGTCAACATAAGTACCTATTTAAATCGTATTTACCTACTCATAAAATAATTCAGTTTTGTTACGATTAATGGTATAAGCGCCTCCACCATTTTGTTCATAATTAATTAAGCGGGTCTTTAATTGTAATTAACACTAGTGCTCTGTATTAGTCTTAAGTAGCTTTACCGGTAAACGTGGTTACGATTCACGATTTAAAATTCACCCTGTAGAATACCGCTAATAGGAACCTCATAAGATTTATTTTTTCGTATAATGATGTAATCTTCGGTTTTTTGACGTGAGATTTCAATAGTTCGATCGAACTGTCCTCTTTTTGTACTTATGTTACATCAGTTGCCAAAAACAAGCTACAAAACACCATAAAAGTAAACCAGATTTTCGTATTTTTTTATACTGAACCCTAAAAACGACTTACTTATCTTTTATTAAGCTACCATTCATTCGTTTTATTGAGAGCAATTCTCTCAATGAACATGTTTCTTTTATTTCACACTAGCAATGCATTTACGTTTTAATTTTATTACATTTTACGACCAAACACCAGAAACTCTATGGCAGTCTTTTTAGGGTTCCGTACCAAAATGGTAAAAAGGAACCCTTATGGTGCGACTATGTCTGTCTGTCTGTCTGTCCGTCTGTCACAGCAAGATATCTCAGGATCTACTGATGCTATCGACTTGAAATTTGGAATAGTGTTAAAAACTGCTAATCCGAGTCTATGGCACAGAAAAAGAATCTTATACCTTTTTTACTTTTTTTTTAAAGGGGACCGAAATGGGATGTCATAAATCGAAAGTTGAGCTAATATATCGAGTGGGATATCAAATGAAAGGGCTTAATATGTAGATTTCAAAACAGTTTTTATTTTTTTTCTTAGACATGTAGTTTTTGATTGAAGACAAAAACCGTTAAAAAAATACCGTTCCCCCCCTATTATCTCCGAAGATACTGAACAGAAAAATCTGCAATAATTACCGATTATTAATATTATCCTAAATATTACAGGAAAAATAAAATGGTTTTGCTAACTTGCAGCGTTTTTTAGAAATTCGCAAAAATCGTAAGACAACCTTATTTGCTCCTACTAAACTAACCGCGGCATATGTCGATGTATGGGCACAACAGTTTCACAAGAGCAAAGTTAAGTTTATCCCACCATACAGTTTTTCTTGAATTATTCACGTATCTACTGACAAGTTTGTACGGAACCCTCGGTGCGCGAGTCCGACTCGCACTTGACCGGTTTTTTAATTTTAAATATCATTTTTGGAATGAGAGTCCCGGTTTCTCACGTGCATTAAAAAAAATGTTCCAAATTCAAACTATAGAAAGATTAACCTAATTTGTTACTCCCATTACGACCTCCTATTTCGGTACCCTTTTATTTTTAAGCCCCACCGCACGATAATCACCGGATCCTGAGTGTTACATTTCTTTCAAATTATCGTCCAGTCACGCTTTCGGCCATTTTTCTTTTAAGATTTAAAACTATTAAACCTCAACACTACTGACCTTCTTCATATTTAAATCAGAGTTGTAAACATGAATAGTAAAGTTATACTGTAATTTACAATAACTGTCATGGTTTATTGATAATTTGATTTTTGATTTGATTGCTTATTTTCTTGGCTTTAATGTTGTCGTCAATAAAGGACCCCCTAGGATAATTCGACAAACTTATAAATGCCGTCTACAGAGTCGTTAAAGTTGCATGATAACTTGTAGATATTACGAGAAGAAGGTATTTCTTGACTTGTCTGCTGATATAAAATATTTTTGTCCAGTTTTAGTACCGTTATTTATAATCTTAGAGTATGTCATCAGTATGAAACCAATTAAATGTCTAAGTGTATATAATTTCACTGTTCATGAACGTCTTTTAGACCTAGTTATATAGGTAAGAACTCATTTGATTTTTTAATCAATTGACAATTTTAATTTATAAAGACTAAACAATGTTAATCAACATGAATGTTCTTAGTATTTAAAAATTACCTCTGCAGTTAAAACCAGAATCAGACGAACCAGTTTAACAGATGTTGTCAAGGAATATAAAAAAAAATATTCATAAGCGAGTATCGATGAAATATTATCGACTCAACTTTGCACCTTACTTTGAACTACTTATTTTGAAAACAAACCTCTTGCGAAAACCCATTGGTTAAATTGAGGCAATATTTGTGTAGCTGCCAAATAGTTCGTCTAATACTGCTGTTCAGTATAAACTCCTTTCCTTTTACTGGCAATATAATAGATGATTACACAACTAGGGTAGTAAAACAAAGAAAGGCCTAGATCGCAGATGTTTGCGGCCCGAGCTGCAAGCGAAGGACGTAAATATGCGATCGAGAACTTTCTTTATTACTACTTCCCGTGTTGTGTACATAATTTTATGTTTACACTTGGCCAGAAAGCGGCCGCGTAGCGTGCGGTAAAACCCACTTTATGGCGAGGTGTGGCATAAAATATCTAAAAGACCGTTTAATTATTAAAATAGGTTACAATCCCGTCTTATTCTTCGAATATCGATAAGGATCTCCGACAGGCGAGCTTGTTAACATTTTTTCTTATTTTAATAACACTCCTGTCGATGTGCGCTTTAATAACAAAAAATAACTCAATCACCAACCAGTAATAGAGTCTTTTATTAAAGTTTATTACTTCGAGATAAAGCAAGAGCCGCGGTATGTTTAATTTAAATAAATTAGATTATATCACCCCATGATCCCGATTCGGCGTGATCGGTCCATTTCGACAAAGATGATTAATGCGTTTACAAATTGGTAACCACCATATTAAAAGGAACATGTTGGTTACACCGCTCTTGACATGTGTTCGTCAATATAAGTAAGATGTTTTGTATGACAAGATGTAAGTGGCTGATTAAGAAGCGAAGGCTCATGGCCGTCGGTTTCACGCTCAATTGAACTAAACTTATTTGATAGTTTTATTATAAACAAACCGTTCTGTAAGCATCATTATTACATTTTTTTGCGGTAATAAGAGATCTTGCGCAGGAATTATAGTACATTACACAACTAGGGTGGTAATGTAACGAAAGGCCGAGATCGCAGATGTTTGCGGCCCGAGCCGCAGGCGAGGGACGTAAATATGCGATCGAGGGCTTTCTTTATTACCTCCCGTATTGTGTACATTATTTTATGTCTACATTTGGCCAGAAAAGTACTTTTTCCGAACGCGTAGCGTGCGGAAAAAGCCACTTTATGGCCAGGTGTGGCATAAAATAAATAAATAATAAATATTAGGAGACAATCTTCAAATTCCATGAGTCAGAAGTAAATATTCGTGTTCCAGGGTTAGGATCCTGGTGGCATTTGAGCACAAGTGATGCGGTGGAGTCGCCATTGTATATTTTTTATTTGAATAAATGAATAAATCCATATTTTGTAGATTATATAATATAACATTTAAATAATTTTTACTCGTTTGCTACAATGTTTATGTAATCAAGAGCTTGAACAACTTGCAACTGGAATTAAAGTTTCAAAATCTTGCATATTATCTTCATCTGATGTTAAATGGTTGTCAAGATTATGAAAAGCATATACTATGGCAATTTGTTCCATATTAGCTGGCGTTATACGGTTTCTCAACTTGTGAAAAATCCATTTATGTGTTGAGAACGATCTCTCTACATCCACCGATGTTAACGTAGCATGCTTCAGAATTTGAGCATGATTGCCAAAATCAACCATGTCTCTCACTACGTCAAAGTCCGGATTTCTATTCAATACAAATTCTAACTTATTTCGTACAGTTTCAGTTCCATGCGAGGCCAGTGTACTTCTTACAATGTCAGTTATTAAAAAGGATTCATGGATTGGAATATGTGTACACTCTAATTGTTTTATTGATTCTGGTATAATGTTATAGCAATCATTTATAAAAGTCAACTTGTTTCTCAAATTTCTATTGCCAAATAAAACTTGAACCTCTCTAATAGCTTTAGCATCTCTACTACTTAACCGCATTACAACGTTTTTTATATCTTCAAAGTAGGTAGCATAGTAAAAACTAGCTTCTAACCAGGTGCCCCATCTAGTGATCACTGGTTCTGGTGGCAATGGTATGTTCGGAGCAAATTGCCTAAAAAGTCGGATGCGGTGAGGTGATTTCAAAAATATTTTTTTGACATTTGATATCAAAGTATTTACTAAACTGTTTTCCGATCGAATTTGCTCCGCGACTCTATGTAGACCATGAGCTAAACAAGTTACATGCTTAACGTTCAAATATGTCTTCTTTAAAATTTTACCGGCGGCAATCATATATGCGGCACTGTCCGTGCAGAATATCAGGAATTTGTTTATATTGTCTGTGTAGTTCTCTTCCCATAAAAACCTTAAACTTTCATCAACTATAGAAGCAATTGTATTGGCATTAACTAGGGTCACAACTTTACATGCTAACAAATAGGGTTTTTGTAAAGTGTCTTCCAACGATTTCACAATTACATTCACGACGGGATTGCCAAGAGCGTCAAGTGTTTCATCTATTGTGAGCCATAAATTACAATCGAAAAATGCAAATCTTATTTTATTAATTATGGTCGCGTATATTTTTGACAAATATACTTTTTTCAAAACACTTTGCTCGGGAAGCTTTTTATTATTTGTACATTGGCAGCAAATGTATTTATCGAAAAACTTCCGAAACTCCGGGTGATTTACCCTATTCCACGGAATATTGCACGCAATCAAAAATATGCACAAGTCATAAACAAAGTCATGTTGTTCGCCGCAGTTCAGTCTCTGTTGATTACTGTTAATATGTTTTAGAACGTTATACTTTTTCATCTGCGTAAGACGTACGTTACATGCCGAACAATATATAGAATTGCTCTCTTCGCTATAAGCAAGTTCTTGGTATGGTTCAATCCACCGCAGAATTGTTACAATTTGTGGAGAACTCATTTTATTTCATTTTGTAAGTTATGTTGAAGATAAATCGAAATATGCGTTACAAATTAATGAAAATATGATTTGGGAGAGTTGTCTAAATTGACAGAATAATAACTCAATTATATAAGGGTTAGTTGCCGGGACTTTTTGGTCAACCAAAAAGGTCAAATAGGTATGTAATATAAGTTATAAAAAAATCTACATGAAATGTTTTTACCATTCAGTCATTCGTTCAGTTATAAAAGTATATAACGGCGGATTTACTACATTTCTTGTGCTAAAGTGCCACGAGAATCCTAACCCTAATCATTTTGAATGAATATTTTATGCTACTACTGATAATGAAACAGAAGTATCAGTAGTATACTGAAACTTATTCCAATAGAAAATTGTTAAAGATCTTGAATATATATTATACATTTTAACAATATATTATGTTTTTATTATTTTTTTTATGAATCAATTTACTTGTATGAAACCAATAAATTTTATAATACATTATTGGTTTATCAATCATTTATTCATTATTCATTCAATCAAAAATATATAACAACGACTCCACTGCTCTTTGTTCACCCCAATGCCACCAAACGTCCCAACTCTACATCATACAAATATTTGCCCATACTAGGATTTGAGCCCGGGACCTCTAGCTTCATAGGCGGTGTCACTCCCACTAAGTCAAACGTGTCGTCAATTGACAAATTCATGTTCTATGTGTTGCCTAAGGTTTGATTACATTGCGGGCTACCCAGGTACGATGAGTACAATTGATCTGATCGATTAGTCGCCGCAATGAAGTGAAAATGGCATACGAATTCCCGCTCCGTCTAAATGAGGCCTTTTTTTTTTGACGCAGTGGTAACGCAGTTACGCGCACCCCCCGGACAGGGGAAGCCAGATGTTGGGTGTGGGGTTATGTGGGGCTCCCCTCGTTGCCGTTTTTGGGGGTGTTAAGGGATCGCGAACATGTCCATCGAGAACACCCCCCGGTCTAAATGGGGCCTAGCCTAAAGCTGCTATACTTTCAATATGTAGCCGGTTTAACTACTGTTCATGGTGTATAACCTTTTTATCTACTTGCTTTTTTAGGCCTCTTCAAATTAAGGTATTAGTGAAGTTCTCTGACTGGTAGTTACGTATAATCCTGATGATCAAGTGTCTCTCGGGGTAATCGTTGGTCAATCTTTATTATCATCATCAAGCGCCTTTTCTCGTACCTTTCAGGGTACGTTATTGACTAGTAAGTAAATTATTAAGTTCTTGCGATACTTAACTCACTCATTATTTCCGTTATTCATCTGCCGAACTCATAGTCGTATTTAAAACACAACGTACAGCCGGTACCAACACAGAATTACCCTAATTAAGTTTATATTGGTAAGAAAAGTTCGCTGACCTTTACTATTACATTACAGACGGTGTTATAAGAATTATATCAATGCTCATTATTTATATGCAACTTGCCTAATCAATACACATTGATGCCATAACATTCAAGTTCATGCATCGAAGCTACTCTCCAAATAGAAAAGCCTCAAAAGTGTATGCGTTTTAAAGAGATATAGGCCTTTTTTCTTTTCGCTGGGCAGATATGTATATTACCTGTCAGATGACTTGAGTGTGAAGCATTGACTTGTATATGAGGACCTAACCAACGGCCGCATATGTTGGTATCAACGAACAGGCCCTACAAATCAGTTTTAGGGCCAACGCAACCTCAATTGGGCGGCAGGATGCGATAGTGTGCAGTTGTTAGTCGATTGTCGTAACCGTCTATATGCGTGGTGAAAGGCTGCAAAAATTACGATACGAAAGTTAAAAATAAATATGGGATAAACTCATTTTTAGGGCCAGCGTGCGCAAATAAGCGTGCGTAAGCAAATGTGTGTTGAAAACGTGACGCCAACGACGCGTCACAGCTAGGGTTGCCAAAAGGTCGTGATCCGTCTAGATTCTCCCGACATCCTGTGATGTCAAAATATAAAATATCCCTACAAAATTGCAAACAGAATCAAAGACACTGCGTGCTTAAGTCAATTTTGTACCCTGAAAATTAATTAAAAGAAAAAAGTTTATTGCATTTTACTTCCTCCGACACGAAGCCCAAAATCCCGACTTTTTTAAACTTTGTCCAGTTTTTTGGGTACAGCGATCTGGCAACTGGCAACCCTAGTCACAGCATATACGCACGAGAGCACAGAATAAGTATTAGTACCACGTACAGAAGCCTCACTCCCTAACAGAACTGTCGTTCGCGTCCGACGACCGGACGGAGCGCACAACGCGTGCTCTTTCTGGCCGCTGACTATTACCACCATATTTAGTAATAATAGCCGCGCAACGGAATCGCGGAGTGAGTCAGTCCTGACAATAGTGAAAGGCAAAAGAGGTCTTGCCTGTTGACCCGGTCCGTATAAATAAGTCGATGGTGTGTTGTCTATGATTGACCACCACGTTGACGGGACGCGTCCGAATAATCCAAAGTAGATTACTTTCTGATTGCTATACAATACACCGTAAAATGTAACAACTTTAACAACCTTATAACAACGGCTTAAAGGCGAGAATTGAATGACTATTTCGGAAGTTTCCAAACGCACCGACGTAATAACACGTAATGTTATTTTAAAACTATGTGTAATCATTATCAGTTCGGCGATTCACCACTCCACCGTCAATCCCATCTATACATATAACAAAATCGTAGAAAGACTGTGTTTATATTTTTTTAAAGTAAGTAAGTGAGTATGCTGACATATTTCTGCAGGATAATTTATGCTGATCGAAATAAATATGCCAGAGTCGGCAAAGTATAAAGACAGACAAGTAGTCAAACGACTTCATTTTAAAACTTAGTCCGATCCACTCAAGCTCTTCCAGGCTAAAAAAAAAGCTCGCGTCGAACGCGCGGGACATCACCCGACCAAAGTCTCAAAATCCCAACATATTGTTTTTTCTCCCGATAATAGGGTCATTCAATCTGGCAACCCTATATGTATACCGTCTGCGGTGCGATCCGCCCTGTAGACCAAGCAAATTACCTTAACCTGGACATAATTCGATAACTGTAATTTTCTTTTTGTGTGGTATAAAGTATTGTTAGTAATAGTTAAAATAAATAGAACTAAACATTTTAGGGTTCCGCGTCATTGTAAAATAACCAAAAAACTAAATTTTCATCATATTATGATTTTATGAGTACAGCGTAATACATAACTTTTTAAAAGTACCTCTATTACGATATGACGCTTGCATCCCAGTTAAAGTAATCAAAATTATACTAATTAAC
Source organism: Eudemis profundana (assembly GCA_947034925.1). Taxonomy (NCBI): domain Eukaryota; kingdom Metazoa; phylum Arthropoda; class Insecta; order Lepidoptera; family Tortricidae; genus Eudemis; species Eudemis profundana. The sequence goes on from OX344803.1 coordinate 20,060,025, forward strand.
CGATCGCGACTGTCATTAATAAAGAAGGTTCAGTAAGTTTCACGTTTTCTGGCTTATCTTATCAGAAATTATAGATAACTGTAATTCGCCAATTTATTTTAAATACTATATTATGTGAGTTGATAAATTATTAAAACTTATACAAATTCTCTTTACGGATCTGTAAAGTCTCAAATATTGGTAATTTTTGGATAGCCCTAATACATAACTACTTCAAAAGTGTTTACTTTTTGCCGTCAACATATTATTAGTACAATAAAAAATAAATTAAACAGAAAGTGTCCGCGTTTATTCATTAATTGATTTTTTTTCTTAGTTACGTTTCAATATGGACGTTATTTCTGGCGCTCTAAGGTCGTCATTTCATTGTGCCTCAATTCCGGCCGTGCGTCGCGAGACTTGCGCGTCGCGGGCGATACTCGTGTAGGTAGGTATAAGTCGTCACATTCATTCTTTTTTCTACTCCTGTACTGTTATCTGTCTTTTACTTGGTCACGAACACTAATATAAGAACATACATAATATGAGTTCAGAGAAGTCTATACTCTATTCCCCATAACAGCACTAGTGTCGTTATAGTCACTTTACGTTATTGCTAGCAGCCACAGACTTCTAAATCTAGGTTAAACTTAGGTCAAGGATTAAGCACTCAATTTTAACTTTATGGTAAAAATGCACAACTACCAACTTAACAAACAATTAAATTCTTACGGTTTTTAAGAAAAACAAAACTTTCCGAACTAAATTAATTGATGCCAACATAAAAAAAGTATTTTTAATTTAAGTATATTTTAAATAAAAAAAAAAAGTTTTCCATAGACACATACTGTCAGTCAAACGTCATATTTGCCTTGTTTCCAGGTTATGATTATTTTTGTATTTTATAATTTAAAACCTCGTCGTAGAAAAAGTATTGTATGCAACGTTGTATAATTAAGTCAAAAAACGCTCATTGCGTCTCTATTTGCGATACTCGCCGCATTCGCGGCTCGTATCGCAACTCACGCAATTCGCATTTTTTGAACCCACTTATACAACTGTTGCATAAAATACTATTATAGTCAACGATCGTCAAACTTTTATAACCACATGCACCACGGTTCAACTAGGGCGGAGGCAGAGATTGTTTGAAATATTGTCTTCTTTTGATCGATAATAAAGATAAAGAAACTGTTTATAATGAGATATAATTATGAATGTCGTGGAATCACATTTACCTATTTGTAAGCTCTCAGTATTCTGTACAGAATTATTTAAATAATAATGACAGCGCACAGCTTGAACCGCTGAAGATATATAAGTCTGAAAATTGGAACATGATATTCTACAAAGTACGTAAACATGTGCTAAGGAAGGCTTTTTCGAAATTTAACCCTTAAGGGGTGATATAGGGGTTGAACGGTTGTATGAAACTCGTTCATTTGGAGATTTGAAAGTTTGTATATAGATTCTTTTTTAACACACAAGATGTTTAATATAAGATTGTTACTAAACGGGTGACGTTTACTAAGGGGGTTAAAAATGGGTCGAATGTTAGTTTTTTTATACTTTATAAGCTGGCAAACAAGCATGTGGGTCACCTGATGGTAAGTGATCACCACTGCCTATGCGGGCGGTTCTCCTCAAAACATTATTCTTGACCAAAAAAATGACTATTTTACAAATCCCGCGACAGAGCATCTTTATTAAGCCAGATGTATACATACATGAAAAACATAAAGTTTTATCATAAAGGCACGGAACAAAACCCATTAATTTTCATTATATTTACTTTTTTGTTTAAAATGGTGTTTCTGATAATGACTCCTTATGATAATAATGACGTTTTTGTAGAAAATAAGGACGGCTCGTTGCCAACAATGATTTTCACCTGAGAATCAGGTCTGATGTATATTGATTTAAGTGTTTTTTTTTGTTGTTATGGTTTATCATATGGACGACTAAAATAAAATTTGAATACATCGACACTGGAAATTTCAAATTTCGTAAGGGACATTTTGTCGTAAGCACACTAAATACACTATTGGAATCAGTAGGTATTTCTTTTCTGTCTATCTGTTCTATTGAAATTTTGATTACACTTCAAATAAAAAAGTTATGAGATGATTAAAATTTGTCGTTACTTCCTAAAATTTAAAGTTGACCCATACAACATAGTGCCCATACGGTCACTTTGTTATAGGGGTCAATTTAGCATACAAATTTATATTTTCATACATTTTATGGTTACTTATAGGGATGTAACGATACCGATACCGATATATAAGTAAGTAAGTAATTTCAATTTCTGACTTAATTTATGTATTGGTTTATTACATATTATACCTTGTGCAATGATGATTACTATATTAATTAAATCTTTGGTTCTTAATAAAAAAAATGAATTTTGAGTCGACAGTATATTTATTTTTACTTTACACTTTCAAGGTTGACTCTCTGTTAAATATAGGCTATATTACATATCCAAGTTTTAGTTATAATAAGGACATACATATATCTGAATTTCATACTTCATTATTTAGCTAAGATATCGGTATCGGTATCGGTATCGCCGATATTAACTACAATATATCGGTATCGGTATCGTATCGGCAAAACTATGTATCGTTACATCCCTAGTTACTTACTTATGTGCTACATTTTTTAAGTCCCCTTTAAAAAGGGACCGTAACAATGTAGTAATATACGCGTTTTAATCAGTTTAAGTTGTTTTAGTACAATGAGTGAATATCTCGAAAACCGAAGACAATATTATAAACTTATGCTTTGCTTAAACAGTTACGACAATACTGATTATCTCGTAGGGTTATTTGGAGCTCTAAGCGCTGCGCGTACGGAAAAAGCCGCTTTCTGGCCAAGTGTAGACATAAAATGACGTACACAACACGGGAGGTAATAAAGATAGCCCTCGATCGCAGATTTACGTCTCTCGCTTGCAGCTTGGGCCGCAAACTTCTGCGATCTCGGCCTTTCTTTGTATTACCACCCTTGTTGAGTAATATACTATTATGTGCAAGTAGCCGAGTTTTGAATATATTACACCACAACCAGGCTTCGGTATTGCAAATAGCCCCAGGAAACTTTACATACCTGTTTCAGTCAAAAAATAAAAGACAAAGCTAATTGTTTACTATTATTAAACCGCGCTTATAATACGATTGAGCACATATGTCGTTTTTGAATGAATACTTGAAATGACATTGTCAATGGTTATGTGCATATAAATGAAAATACTTATTTCAGTACAAAAAAGTTCTACTTGGGAAAAAAACATTAATTATATCACCTACTTAAATAAAATAGAAATAATGTAATAATTCTACTTCGAAAATTATTCCCTCATAACACTATTGTCTTCAGTGCTATCTGTATCATCACCTGGCACAAAGAAAATAACATAGACGATTAGTGTGCTAAATAGTGTTAAGTATGTACGTTGTAAATAATTACGTTCGGTCACAATTGTATAACATGAAAATTATGTGGAAAATAATGAGATATTTGTCGAGTACTGTCGACTATAATATATTTTTTTTATAAAACACACACACACACACACACAGCATTTACCAAGAAGTACGTTCTAAATGTATTACAGTGAAACCTGGATAACTGGGACCTGGATAAGTGAGAAACCTCCATAGCTGGAATTCATGCTGAGGTCCCGGCACCTAAAGCACTGAATTACCTCTGTTAGTGGGACACAACAGACCTCTATATCTGTGATTAGTTCTTTCGATTTTATCGTCTTATTTGCCTCTGTAAGTAAGACGACATAAAAATGACCTCTGTTAGTGGGACACAACAGACCTCTATATCTGGGATTACCTAGTTCTTTCGATTTTATCGTCTTATTTACCTCTATAATTGGTATTTGTTTGAATTTTATAGGCACCTCTGTAACTGAGACGACAATTTTTTTTTCTTTCCGACTCGGAATGTATTGCAGATAAATTTCCGTTTTGTTTACAAATTTTTAGCCTGCCTACGAATTTCGCACGTGGTAATTGTGCCTAAATTACCTCACGTTTTAGTTTGTTTTTTCTATAGTCCGGATGTTTAGGTAATTGATAAATAATGAATGCTGAAACGAAGGTTTAAATTAAATTGAAATATGCAGAAAAGAGTGCTTAAATCTTTATCACTGCGTGAAAAATTAAATTAATACCTATCCCTTTATAAATAAAAGTCGAAAGACCCGCGATGAAATCTGTGTCGTTTATAAAAAACATGTTTGATTAGTTATATTATTTTTAATACCTATTCTGATGTTAAACAACTCATGTACATATGTGTATACATATATATTGTTTATTTTATTTAGTAATCGCACCTCTATAACTGAAATAACCTCTTTTATTACCCTCTATCAATAGAACCCTCTGTAAATGAGACAGATATTTAGTTATACCTGGATCTAAGACACTGGGTAAGTGGAATACCTCTTTAAGTGAGACAAATTTGCGGGTCTCTTGAGGTCCCAGTTATCCACACTGTATCTATAAGTGTCTGCACTTAAACTAAGGAGATATTACAGATTGACTTATAATTATATTTATTTATTGTATGTACTTTTGTGCAAACGGTACTTCGGAATCGTATTCTTATCGCGGTTTGATAATAATATTTATGATAAATTTATTGGTCGTCATTGGTGTCTCTGACAATGTTGCCGAAAATGATGTTGCCAATAATGACAAATTATAGAAAATGCGGCTTTACAAAACAATTTGGTATATTAACGAGACAAGATTGCACTAAATAGTGTTAGTCCCATGTGTACTTTGATATGGTTATATAATAATACTCCACTGTAAATAAATTATGAAGATACGGTGAAAACTGTGAGAGACCATAATGATGACAAACTGGAGAATCAAAATGAAACACTTACTACTCGAATCTCGCGACGTGTATCATCTCTGAAGTTTGCCGATCTACTGAAGTGCGGGGTGAAGTGTTACTTGAACACCAAATGACACTTCTTTTGCGATTTATTATAGGCAAAAATCGTACATAAAACAGTGTTTCCCCGAGTGACGTTATTTTTTTGAACATTTTTTGATTAAATTTTTGGGCAAGTTGTAATAAACTTTTTGAACATGTTTTTGATGAAAAGCAATCTTTATTTATTTAAGTATAATACTGATATGCAGAACTTAAAACATTCCTTATAGTTATTTTTTATGACATCAAAAATTGGAAGAAATGGGAATGGGACACGCCTATTATTGCCATTTTAGACACAATTTTCTCAACATCTTTTTTTTGGTTGATTCAAGCTCATAGCTGTTTTTGCATCATCTGCTTTATTTATCTAAGTAACGAAATAATAAAATACTTCGGCTTTGGAATTATTTAGTACCTAGTCTGGATTACCATAGCGAGACATAAATTTTTACCCTCTTAAATATTCGCCCATATACACCCGCATTACCAAGACAACTGCAGATGCGTTGCCAGCCCAGAGGACTACGACGAAATGCCTCTTGTCATGTGCCAGTAATTGCACCGGCTGTCTTACCCTCCGCACCGGAACACAACAGCGCAAGCACTGTTATTATGGCGGGGGATTAATGGGTAAGACCGTGGTAGCTATCCGGACGAAAATCAAAAAAACCTACAATTTGGATATTCCATATTGAGTTTTTGTCAATACGCGGCGCGGTCAGTACCTACAAAACTCGTTATGACCCGCTCGCCGCTCACGCCGCGCGCTCTCTCCGCCCGTGCCCCGCACCCACCCGCATGCATCTCGCTCCCCGATATGTTCGCGCGTATTTTGAATTACATTTTAAATTTCTGAAGCGTGACATTAACATGTATAATTTTGATGAAAACATGATTATAGTAAACTAAAACCTATTACTAAACAAAAAAATCACAGTTATGTTTTTAAACTACTGTGAAATACATTATTATTAAAACGTAAAAATTACATGTTTAATTTTGATGTACAATCTCTAAAAAGACGCAATGTAGCTTAAACAGGTACAGCCATCACAGTTACCATTTTGGCTTGTCTAGATATTGAGATCGGATGAAAACTGTGAAAAAAAACGTACATGCGAATTAGGTTTTTGTATAATTTTGCAATTAAGTGATTTAATTTAAATGCACCTCAAAATTATACTTACAAGGTTTTTGGTTATTTATTTTACTTTTAGAGAAAAGTTAGGTAGCGTACGATATTTTGTGTTTTTTTTTAAATACGTTACGACCGCGGATTTTTTACATAATATATCTAATTAATATTCGATACTTAATACGAATAGCCGACAAAATAATAAAAACAGCGAGTTATCGAATTATGTCCAGGTCAAGCTACTTTTATGCGCCTACTGGGACATTCGCATTCGTAAAACTTTGCTTGTAGTGCGTTCGTTCACGGCGCGCACACATACAAGCCGCGTGGTGTACCTTTGGCAGGAAGAAAAAATACTGCTATTATACTGGACTTCGGAAATACTGAATTCACCTTCAATTGTTTCACGGGTTGGATCCTTTTCGCGTAACTAGGTACGTCCAATTATAATAAAGACGTGATTGACGCTAAAGCTTTGAATAAGCTTCAGTAGTGTTATGGTTTTTTGTTCATTGTTTGGGCGAAGGTTTTGAATCTTTTATGTACTCAATCAAATTTGAATACATCTTCTTTAGCTTCAAATATTTGGGCTACTGGTAAAAGACAACAGGCGATTACTATATCCAAAAGCATTATGAGTGCGACTACGATAACTGCAGTGGGGTACATGGTAACATTTAATAGTCAAATTTTCATAGAAATCTGACTTTTAAATGGAGGTGTTGACATGTACTACACTGCAGAGTTATCGTACTCGCACTCTATTTCATTTTATACTAATTTTATCACGGTATAAGATAAGACATCAGCACCACGGTAGGTTGTCTGGAAGAGATCGCTTCCTAGCGATTAGACCGCCTGTTGCTTACCATTAGTTTTTTTATAGTATCTTGTTTATTTAAGGATCTCTGTATTTTCTTTTGGTGTGCAATAACGAGTATTGTATTGTATAAGGGACCAAATCACCGATTATTTCCGTTTCTGTATCGGTCCAAGCTATTCTTAATGAAATAAAGCAAAATAATGACCAAACCGACTTCAAAAAACTGGCCAAGAGCATGTCTGACCATGCTCAGTGTAGGGTTCCATAGCCGTAACTATAAGGTAAAAAATACGATGTAAAAAAAGTACAACAACAAAAGAGCGTATCTTCATAGCAATTACGTCCTTTTGTTGAGAAGCGCAGTTTATAGGCAATAACTCAAAAACTGTACATGCGATCTTGTTGAAAATAATTTTCGTTGAAAGTATTAATTAAGCGTTACCTTCGTGATTTTTTTCATATTTTTCGGACGCACGGTTTAGAAAATAGAGGGGGGGGGACACAATTTACACAACTTTCGGAGCGATTATTTCCAAATACATTCACTTAATCAAAAACATTACTTAGGAACCTTATAGTGTTTTTTAAAGAGCTGTCGAACTATGTACCACACGTTGATATTTGCTGAAAAAAATTTTTTTACTGTCTTTAACATGTATGGGGTGCCCCCCCTAAAAATATTTATTTTAATTATTTATATACAAAACTAAGTAGCGGCTCATAAAAGACACCTATATTCCAAATTTCATCAATATCCATAATGTAGTTTTTGAGTAAAATGCCTGTGACATACGGACAGACAGACGGACGGACATGACGAAACTATAAGGGTTCCGTTTTTGCCATTTTGGCTACGGAACCCTAAAAAGAGGTTATCAAGTCTTATGTTCTAACATGGACAGAATCGGTTGAGGGGTTATGGGAGTCAGTCCTTTTCAGAACAAACTTCTAAGTATTCTTTGATTAGATCTTTCTGTTCTATTGACCATACAATAGCGAACAGCGTTGCCTTAACGAGCATAACGTTCACGAAAAATTTATATCACATTTATATTTCTTCCATTTTCGAATTATTTTATGACTGTTCCATATTCAATTCCATTGTCGGCGGTTAGCACCTTACCTATAAGATTACCGTGTAAATTACTGATGGCTTTCACGACATCCTATGTGGCTTACAACATTGCTAGAATTTTGACCTTAAGCTAGCTTTAAATAGGGTTCGTTTTAGAATGAAGCAATATATCTATCTATATCAGTTAGTACCCGTATTATCGATGTGTTATAGATTATTGCGTAGCTTATAATCGAAATGCACGAAGTCTTAAATATTTGTTTGCAAAATCAACAATGCAACGGTTTTAAGCGGGAGTTTATTGCTACTGAAATTCACGGTGGCTATTTTAATGGGTCGTATTGGTAACATAATGCATGCTTCTTTGATCCCGTCGAATTATCAATTGGACCGCGACGCGATAAACAATTTACTACGAAATATGTTTGCTAAAATATAAAATCACTAAATTTGAAGTACCGAATCAAACCCTGAAGGGTAACTTCTTTTTTATCTAGCCTGTGCTAGGGTCGATTTGAGAGCGTACCGTCCGCGGTGTTTTTTTAATCGTGTTTCTGCTAATAATTAGCAGCAAGATGTGGTAATCATTAATCAAAGTTAACTTTTATTATAAAGGATAGAGACGGTATCGAGGCTACAAATGATTTAATCAAAAGTTGTCGTCACTAGATAGTCCTTGGATAGGAAAAAATCCAGGGACACTTATAAAATAACTGGCCAAGAGCATGTCGGACCATGCTCAGTGTAGGGTTCCATAGCCGTAACTATAAGGTAAAAAATACGATGTAAAAAAAGTACAACAACAAAAGAGCGTATCTTCATAGCAATTACGTCCTTTTGTTGAGAAGCGCTGTTTATCGGCAATAACTCAAAAACGGTTAATCCGATCTTGTTGAAAATAATTTTCGTTGAAAGTATTAATTAAGCGTTATCTTTGTACTTTTTTTTATATTTTTCGGACACACGGTTTAGAAGATAGAGGGGGGGGGACACAATTTTCACAACTTTCGGAGCGATTATTTCCAAAGGTATTCACTTAATCAAAAACATTACTTAAGAACCTTAAAATGTTTTCAAAAGAGCTGTCGAACTATGTACCACACGTAGACATTTCGTAAAAAAAAATTTTTTTAGCTTCTGTTACATGTATGGAGTGCCCCCCCTAGATTTTTTTATTTTTATTATTTAACTACCAAACTTAGTTGCGGCATCTACAAGACATCTATATTCCAAATTTCATCAGTATAGGTCTTGTAGTTTTTGAGTAAAATGCCTGTGACATACGGACGGACGGACGGACGGACGGACGGACGGACGGACGGACGGACGGACATGACGAAACTATAAGGGTTCCTTTTTAGCCATTTTGGCTACGGAACCCTAAAAAAGGGCAAGTGCGAGTCGGACTCGCCCACTGAGGGTTACGTATAAATACCTACTTTAAATGAAGACCATAATTTTTATAACTTAATTACAAATGTATAGTTTTCAGATTTTTCTGTATTACTTGCCAAATTTCATAGGTCAATGGAAAGTACTCTATAAATACAGACTTAAAACTTACTCCGATAATGTTGAATAAGTAGGTTCATACCTACTTATTCAACACAATGCAATCATTCAAAAAAATCATTAAAACTAAAGTAAGCTATCATGATCATTGCAATGATTAGCATAACAAGTAATGATTGATATCATTACGTGTTGTAACGCGTTGTTGCGAATAATGACTCTATAGCCTGCTTATTCACTGGTTGATGATTATCTCAATGATTATTAATTTTTGTATCACTGACAGGTACAGTCACAGTCGTAAATGTCTACAGTTTAGTAACGTGCTGTTTTAACTCCATTTTTATAATCAGACATAGAAGTTTTTGTGGCACGAATAAAATAGTCCTGTCCTATTCCCAACGATATTAATTTATCGATAAATTGTCCGTTCTTATGACGCTACGATACATTTAAATAAGTAATTTAAAACACATTTAATTGTAAGGTCGTGTACAAGTTTTAAAAATTTTCCTTTAAAAATAAATGACTGTCTACCTACCCATTTTTTATTTTTGAATTTTTTTCGTTAATTTTCCGAAAACTGAGTAGGTATTACATTAGAGTATACTACTATGCTACACAATGTCATACAATTTACCTAAATAGGGTACTTTCCTGACAGATCAAATCAGTTACTTTTTATGAATTGTCAAAACGCTCGGATAGTATGAAGTTTCTATGAGAAAAAGCATAATGACGTCATTGTGCTCAAACATCAAATCATCTCCTCATTTATAGCTTTTGGTCTTTTAAAAATCGTTTAAAACGTTAAATAGGTGAATTTTAGTTGATTTTTGCAAATTTTCGAAAGCAGATTTCAAGGCTAGCGTGAAGTAATTTATATTGACTACAGGCAAGTACCCTATTGGTTACTTTGTATGGAAATCGATTGAATAGTATTAAAAATAGTTTTTGTGTAAAAAACACGCTAATAATAAAATGTAAGTTGTTAAAATTGATGTTTAATTGAATTTTAAAATTCCTAAAAAGAATATGAATATGAATATATGAATTACTTAAATTATTACGCGCGCACACAAAATAGGTGCACGTTTGTCGTCGAGTTGCGGAAAATAAGCCCGCGTTAACCTATAACCTACTTAAATTACTAATTCATTTCTATTTTATCCGGTGAACTTAATGTCTATTATGAAATGTCACTTCGAAATAAGTATTAGAAACAGTTACCTATGGACAAATTTAATATCGGAAGGAAGTCCCTAGTTAACTGACGTGTTTGCTACAAAAACTTTTGTCTGTTTATAATAATTATTAACTGTAGCAGTAGCAGCGGGACAAGGACATATATAGGTTGCCTACGGGGCTTTAAATGAAAGGGTTGTTTCTACTCCTTAAGAGGAAACAGTAAGGTGGAGAGAATTGAAAATTAGGTATTTGTAAAATGTGTCGCTGTCCCGCACTGCCCGCCTCTCCCGCGCAGAGCGCGATAGAGACAACTGCAGCTTGGACCGAAAATACCTTTTAAAATTTCATGAAAACAAAGTTTCGTAGTCCCCTGATTTCTTCCCCAAAACTTAACCTATTTAACTAATTTTTTCATTAAACATTAAAGAAAGGCTTTGGCCGTGTTTCTATGTTTTCCTTTTTTTTTATTAATCTAGTCAAATTTGTTTTCTGGATGTGTGAACACAGCGGAAAATCTGGCATTTTTTTTAGTTTTTTGAAGGCTAATATCTCTTTTGAGAATCAATTTATCGTAAAAAGGAAAACATAGGAACATATCAATAGTAGCCATAGATTTTTGGACAAAAAATGATTGCTCTACTGGCATTATCCAGGGAGGAAACAGGGGACTACGTTTGTATGGAAAAACTGCCCTCCTGTTTCCTCTTAATGTGAGCTACTTTCGATTTGCAACTTTTTAAAAACACGCCGAATTCTATTTTAATTTTTTTCATACAAACATACGAAAGAGATTTCACTGCTTTCAGAATTGAACTTTAAAGATGAATTAACTAAGTTGCCATCTTGAATATTAACTCATCAGTATCTCATTAGCAAAAGGGCGTCAATTATTGGGCATTAGCTTGTCAAACGCTTATGCAGTTTCCAAGAAAAAAATTGTGAACATGTTCTTTTTTCTCCTCATTCTTTTTTTTTTAGACATTTTGAATTGACTTATCATACTTGGCATCAGAAAAAATCGGCCAAGTGCGAGTCGGATTCGCATACGAAGGGTTCCGTACTGCCGTCGAGAAAAAGACGCCATAAATCACGTTTATTGTATGGGGACCTTTTTAATATAAACTTTATTTTGTTTTTAATATATGCTGTTATAATGGCAATATAAACACACATTCTGTGAACATATCAAGCATTTACCTATAACCATTATTAAAATCAAGCAAAAAGACGCCTAAAATACGTTTCTTGTATAGAGACCCTCTTTTATTTCTCATTTTATTTTGTTTTTATTATTGGTTGTTATAATGCAATATAAATACTCATTCTGTGAAAATTTCAAGTTCACTATTACGGCTCAAAAGCTAGACCTAGACCCTTGTGACGGACAGACGGACAGCGGAGGCTTAGTAATTGGGTTCCGTTGGCACCCTTTGGGTACGGAACCCTAAAAACTAAAATATCCATCCATCACTCGTTTGACGTTTCAGTTGATCATTCGATACAAAAGGTATTGTGTTCGATTCCGGCCCTTGCACGGTTGGGAAAGTCCGATTGGACAATTGTCCTATTGTCCAATTGGCTTTGGCTATATTATGTTATAACAATTTATTTGTTAAGAAAATTACTTTTAATACAACCTAGTTGCTTGTATCTGGGGGCGCGGCAGTGCCCCGCCAAGTCGAGCAAAACAAAAGGCACGGCCGTACCATCCTTTTCTTGATTTTATTTTTAGTTCATAACTAGTGGACTCGCTCGCGACTTCGTTCGTGATATAAGTTAACATGTGACATGTAAAAGAGCCCTTGAGGGTATACTTGCAGAAATAAATTATTTTATTTTTATTATAATGTCTCTTTTTTGCTTCGACTTAGGTGGATAAAAAGAATTCTATGTGTTAGCCAGGGTCATAAGGTTTTATAAATTACTTATCCACATACTTACTTTTTTGAAAAAATATTTAATGAACAGACGCAGTCTTCCTACGATTTTATTATAAGTACTACTTTCTTATATGCATAATAATAGATGACATTTTAAATACCAGCTCTTGTCTAGGTATAAATAAATACAGGATGAAATCGTAAAACGACATAATAAAATCTCAATTTATCCATAATTTAGAACAACCTATACATTGGAGTCAACATAGTAAATGCAAAAGAAATCAGATTTTATTATATTGTATCACGGTTCAGATGTCACCCGGTATACAATGTTGCATTGAGAAACTTCAGTCATTTCATTTCTAATGATTGTAATGATTGTTTGTCGAATGCATTGTCAATGAAATTGTCAACAGACAGACAACGATCCAATTACTAGCGTTAAGAAACCGAACCATTAAATAACTGGGACACTGCTATCGGCAATGTTAAACAAATTTAATTTGCAAATTACGTAATACACGTAGATGTCGCCACTTATGTAACCTTTACATTCCTATAGAATTCAAGGTACAGTGTGAAAAATATGACTCGGTTTTTCATACCTTAAAAAAATCGGCCAAGTGCGAGTCAGATTCGCACATCAAGGGTTCCATAAACAACACGTTCATTGTATGGGGACCCCTTTTTATTCTTAACTTTATTTTTTTTATTATTTTATGCCACACCTGGCCATAAAGTGGCTTTTTCCGCACGCTGCGCGTACGGAAAAAGCCGCTTTCTGGCCAAGTGTAGACATAAAATGATGTACACAACACGGGAGGTAATAAAGAAAACCCTCGATCGCATATTTACGTCCTTCGCTTGCAGCTCGGTCCGCAAACTTCTGCGATCTCGGCCTTTCTTTGTATTACCACCCTAGTTGTGTAATATACTATTGTTGCTGTAGCGTCATGATCATTTTTGCATGGACAGAACGTATCATTATTTACCCAACAACGGTAAAGCGACAAAAATTACATGTGTTTATCTGAATAAAAAGATAGTTTAGATACATACATATTAGATACATACATACCTTCATATTGTAATTGCGACGCTCTACAGCCTTATTTTGCTTTATTGTGCACCGCAAAATACAATTAAACGAAAAAAAAAATCTAAACTGGCGTGAGTATACCTTTATAAGACCTAAATAGTTAAATATATAATAATTTTACACAGACGGTTAACACGAACACAAAGTAACTAAACAAAAGCACTAATCTAAACAGTTAATGGAAGCCATTCCTAAAACATCGAAAACAAACGAACAAACAGAACAATGTAGAACATAAACTCCCCAGTTTGTTCTTCGTGGCTGAGAGGAAAGCCGTGTTCACTTAGTTCAAAACCATTTTATGGCCACACGGCAAATGTCACAGTGTCGTTTGGCTTAACTTTTAGGACATAAGTACATATTACACTTAATCGCTAAACGTACAATGGGTTACCTACTACAAAACATGGGAAATTAAGTCAGGCACATATATTATCGATACTGAAATAGACGAAAACAAGGTAAACGTCCCAATAGTTCACACCCTATGCATCGCGTATAGCTAATGGCTTAACTGTCAATATAGTAGTGGATGGAACAATGTTGAGCACTAGGGCGTAAGTATACCTTAAATAATTTAGATTCAAAATTGTTCGACAAATTTTTGCTACTCGTTTTTTACAAGATTTTTTTTTAATTTCCCGGTGCCTATCTGTAATCAAATCTTGGAAGTTAAATTGAACCCACCCTAGCGCGCTGTCGACTTATAGATCTCACTCGCTTCGCTCACTCGAACAATTTGTACCCTTTTATCAACAATCTAATAACTTAATAGCCACAATATTGTCTCAACGACCTTAGCCAGACAATAAATTATCTGAAATCTAAATAGCATTTCACTTCGCAATGCCAAATGCTACGAAATTTACGAATACACCAGATAGCTCGAACTGACAAGAATAAGGTGAAACACCCAATTAGACAATAATAATCTTTTTGTGATTGCGCATTTACAACTACATAAGTACATGCCTAGTTTTAGTTTTATTCTCAAAGTGAGGTATCACTTTCTACGATATAACTGAATATGCTGTCCAAATCTCGTAGAACTTCAACAATATCCCACTGATGTCACGGCGGCGTTTGAAACGCTCGGCGAAATGCCATTTTAGGGCTATTCTTCAAAAATATGCCTGCGACTCATTCATCTGTCTCCATACATTTAGTATGAAAAAGGGCTAATTGAGTGAGGTGACTGCAGACATATTTCTGAAGAATAGCCCTTTTGTGCTGCTTGTCCTAGACGATATTGAAGAAAATCAACTAGGCAAAGATAGACACCGCAGGCAAAGTTACGGCTCGCGACGATACATACCATAATATTTATAACAAAGGCTTTACGATTACGACCGACTTAAGCTCGATTACTCGCAACAATCGATTACGCACTCACAATCGGAACCTGCTAAACGGATTGTAATAGCTAATGACTTGTTTATCTGCGGATCTCAGATGTAGGTCAGCGTGCAGCGTTAGAAACTCCGTGTTCGCTTCCTTACGGCTAATTCACAAATTTACCGTAAATCTCGTCTTTAATATATTGACGACATTTTAGTCTAGAGGGAATGACACCGCCTACGAACTAGAGGTCCCTGGTTCAAGTCCTGATAAGGGCAAATATTTGTGAAATTAGCACGAGTTTGTGCCTAAATCTCTATTTAAGTATTTATTCATCTAAGTATGTTTGTTTGTAGGTATATGGTCGTTAGTACGTAGGGGAGACCGGGTATGGTTGTCTCGCGGGTTGGTTGTCACAGCGGCCATAAAATAATACTAAACGAAATATTAAGTACGTCGATCGGTGCTAAAAGATCGCAAGAGCTGTACATCTTTCCGTACTTCACCAATTGATGCACTTATTCCTTCGTTTAGTATTATTTTATGGCCGCTGTGACAACCAACCCGCGAGACAACCATACCCGGTCTCCCCTACGCATAGTACAAGCATTGCTTAGTTTTGAACTAGGTCGATTTGTGTATTATATAGGGAATGCAGCCATAACCGAAAACCGAGTATCGGTTTTTCCACGGTTAAACTCGAATTCGAATCGAATACTCGAATAATAACCGAGTATTTTTTACAGTAAGCAAAGTATTGAATAATGATAGGTTAACGTGGTTTTTATGATTTTTCATCACACTTGCTCGAAAATGGTGTTGTTACACGTAGGTTTTGCTGGCCGTATATGACCTATTTTATATTTGCAAAATACTGAAATACACTATTTAAACATTGATTAATATTACCGAAATATGTGTTTACATGTATTTGCAATAACAGCTATCTTAAAATAAATATTTCAGTGATAAAAGTTAAAAAAGTCAGTTGGCGTTTCCTTTGAACATGACAAATAAGAGTAAAACAGAACCAGCGTTTCAAATTTAAAGAAAAAGACCATTACGCCCTAGGGCGCCATAGGTCATTTCACCATTTTCGAGCAAGTGTGATGAAAAATCATAAAAACCACGTTAACCTATCATTATTCAATACTTTGCTTACTGTAAAAAATACTCGGTTATTAACCGAGTAATATTCGAGTTTCAAATCGGTTAAAACCGGACGGTTAAAACCGATACTCGGTTTTTTCACTATTCGGTTGCATTCCCTAGATTATATCACTTGACACTTGAACTAGTAACACCTCTAATAGATCGTCAAAACAGTTATTAAACGAGCGTGTTGTTATTGATGAACTTAAACTAAACATGAACGAAGAGTCCTTGATCTGATTCGATTTGATTTGATGTATGAAATTAGTCGCGCCACTTTTTAAGCGATCCTTTTTCAAAGCTTTCACTGATTTATGTCAGAAATTAAGAAATCATTTCATACTGAAATATAAGTAAACAAATGTTAACTAAATATGAAACCGGAAAACTTACTGTGACTTTTCGTATCTCTTCATGTAAATTATCTTTGACCTTTCACTGCAAACCAGAGTGCATAAAAGCAGTCAATTACAGTCCTTTAAACACGACAAGTACTCAATAGTAAAGGCTATTAGTACTGTGCTTGCTTTACACGAGCTAAGTGTTACTTAACTGTTAAGTACCTACAGAAAAAGTGGAATGCTAAGTGGAAAGAAAATCGTACATGTCGGTGATGCTAGTGAAGCATATAAATACCTTTTTATGCTTTGTAATACATGATTGAATTTACTTTAAAGTACTTATGTAAATATACAGCCTGTAAATCTAATACGGGCGAATATTGAAACGGTGGTCAGCATAGGACCTAAGAAGCATATTTAGATAACTATTGCTTTAAACCACAATGAAAATATTTACCATACAAAATAATTCGGGCCGCAATGTAACACATTCAAGTTGACAAACACGCTAGTTGACAGTTACTTTAAAAAAGCTCGTATCTCGCAATGTCATAACAAGCAGTATGCGGTACATTGCTGCTCGGTAAATTTTCAAAAATTAATTACGAGGTCACTATTACGTGTAATTTAAAAAATCATATTAATTAATGATAACACTACTAAACGCTATATCTGGTTTAATTGTTCGCCCGTATTAGACTTACACGCTGTATTTTTTCGAAGGTATCATTTCGCATAATTCGTTTTTCTCTGTAACTGTTATCATATCACGATTTTTATGTGAAAAATTAAAATCACAAAACTTAATGGATTATCATCATCCACTGCTGAACACAGTTCTCTCTCCAAAGAATTCTAGAACTAACGGTTGATTTTTATCTCTTTTGACTTCCTGCTACTTTATTAAGTAAGTCGTCAAACCATCTCACGTTGCGTCTTTCAGTTCATGGTTTCCATTCGAGAACCTTTACGTCCCATCGGCCATCGGTTCTTCGAGCTATATGCCCAGTCCGTTGCCGCTTCTTGCTGACTCTGGTAGCTATGCCCGTTACCTTAATTCTACTTCGGATGGATATAGTAATGGGTTTTACAGAATGATATGGTCAAAAATCCTGAAATTTCAACAGTTTCAGAGAGTTAAACATTATTACACGCGTATTTCATGTAACTAAGAAATTATTTTTGAGATGGATGGAACTTTAAAGTCCATTATCTCAATACACTTGTTTCTAATTGTAAGTTACATGAGATACGCGTGACACGGCAGTACATGCAAGTACTAAATGGGCATTTTTATTTTAAAATCTACGGCTAGGCGAAACTTAAACTATGTTCAAATACCGTCTAACCTGTCAGTCCGTGACGAAATGTATGGAGTTTGACACTAATCGTCAGTTCTGTGACGACCTGCTAACTGTCAGCTAAGAAAGCACTTTAAATAAAAAAGCCCAAATACGTGTAAAGGGAGCATGATTGGCGCAGTAGGTACCCGCATTATTGGCAGCGGGCGCCACTACGACGATCAGTTGGCCGTGCTACTAATACGCTAGTACTTAGCACTAGTACTAGACAAGTACTAAGTACGTGTAAAGGGAGCATGATTTGCGCAGTACCTGCATTATTGGCAGCAGACGCCACCACGGCGACCAGTTCGCCGTGCTACTAACACGCTAGTACTTAGCACTAGTACTAAACACGTGTAAAGGGAGCATGATTGGCGCAGTACCCGCATTATTGGCCACGGACGCCGGATAATTGCGATTCTATTAGCGGCCGCTAACAAGGTAGAAAGTGCATTTGCATGCGTGGGACAGTGTGGCCGCGTGTAAGCGGAAATTTAACCAGTTTCATTCAATAAAAGCATTTTTTCAGTACTAAAATTTCCCGATTCTGCACGCCCTACTTAAGCGGCAGATTCAGGGGCGTAACATAGGGATTACATTTCTTGCCATCTTACAGAAATCATTTCTTATTGTTGACGTAAATGCGTAACTAACAAGTTTATTAAAAAAAATTTAAAGGTTTTTTTTTTGTATAATCGCAAACTGCAAAATCAATCAAATGAGTCCAAACACTGTGGGTTTCTCTTATGTAGTTTAGATTTTCCTATGGCCACCTTCACCATCAGATCAGCTCCATGTCAATAATATAGCATTATTATCCCAATTGCAAAATTTCAGCTCAATCGGGCACTGGGAAGTGGGTTAAATTTAACTTGGAACATATGATTACAGATAGGGACCGATGAAACTAAATAAAAGCTTGTAAGTGACGTATAAAAACACAGATTGATGCAATACAATACAGATAGTCTTTATTAACCAGCGTTGGTGGTTTTGTGGCTTAGGATATGGATACGAGATCGTAAGTGTTCGAACCGACTTCGAACGACAGTGGTCATGAGTCAACTTGCATAAACGAGTTGTTTTAACGTACGTTCATTATCATCATCCGTTGCAGTCCACAGCTGCACATAGGCCTTCACAGACCACAGAGCCCGATCTACTGTTTTATGCATCCCCCTCAGCAAGCCCTCTCCTGCAAGTCGTCCCGCCATCTGGCCAGAGGGCGTCCTGTGCTACGTTTTCCAAGACGCGGTCTCCACTCCAGAACACGCTTACTGCAATGGTTATCGGTTCTGCGACATATGTGACCAGCCCGTTGCCACTTCAACCTACGAACTTTCAGAGCTATGTCACCTTGGTTCTCTAACGGATTGCTGATAATGTACGTTACCTGAATACAATGAGGGCTTTTTTTTTTAAACTGACAAACTCGCAACATACCCGGGCGTAGCGATTGTCAGACCGGGTGGTCGGCCGTGGCGTTCCCTGGGGTCGAACCAGGTCGCTAGCCGGACCACCCTGAGTTGGTCGGACTGGGTGGGTGCCGGGGGTGCCTGGGGTCGAACCAGGTCGCCTTGTCCGGTCTACCTCGATAAGATCGGGCTAGGTGGGGGCTGAACGCCTGGAGTCGAACCAGGTCGTTTGGCCAGGGACAATGAGGGCTAACATGTCACAACATTATAACTCACATCCAAGGGGAATACCCAGGAAGCTCACGATTCCCGCTAACACTGGGCCAAACATGCCCCTGCGCATCTCGGACTGCGTTTACCGTTCGAGTTCACTAATAACATCTACATATAACCACACTTATCTACGCTGAACTTATCAAATTACGCTTGTTTACGATCATAACAACGAAGAGGCGGTATGATATGGAACTAGTAAATAAGTATTACACTAACTAGTAAACAATAAAGGCTTCTTATTTAAACTAAGTATTAAATTAAAACCGATTACTAAAGACGTTCAAGTTAAAAGAGAGCCGGAGTATGCGTGAGCTGCGGGAGTGAGGTATGACAAAGCTTGACTAGAGTGTCAAATTTCTATGAAAATGTGACTTTTAAATGGAGGTGTTGCCATGTTCCGCTCTGCAATGTTATCGTAGTCGCACTCTAGTTACCGTGGCCCTCTTTCCAGACTCCACGCTTATTACCTATACCTTTTTCCATAAAGTCTCAAGTCCATTTCGCTATAATTACATTCCTAAAACCTGCCACCCTAGTTGGTGTTATGTGTGAAATTTTTGCCGCCTTTTGGCAGTCATCCAGAAGTTTAAAATATTTCTGTAAATTTATATTTTGAAGTACATGACTGAGGAAGGCTATTTAGAGATCCTTGAATTGATTATTTATCGTATATGTGTATGTGTGGTGTGGTTGAACCAAATTTAATCACCTATGTATAAGGATCACTCGATGGCTCAAAGGACTAGTATACAAATGCTAAAAAAACGAATCTCGATTAAGAGCTAAGGCACCACCGACAGACACATAAACAGACATATACACACACATAGCGATCTAAGTTATAATAATACCCCTCTTTTTGCGTCGGGGGTTAAAAAATTGTTAAAAAGGAACACTCAATAGTGACGATACTTGCAATCCGCATCCACTTTTTAAAATAGTTTATTTGCTTTTTTTTGGAACAGACCCCAACTACCTATTAATATGAAACAGCCCAGTTCTGGTGTTGGTTTAAGCGTTAAAATTAATCCATATGGCCCGAAAAGCGACCTATGGCAATAAGCGAACTTGGATTGATAACCGCGATTATCAATTCATTTTCGCTTATTTAAGTACCAACAAAGAAAAGAGGCCAAAGCCCCATGCCCTCACAATCGAACAGAACAGTTCCCATTATTGTTCAATCCAAGAAAACCCTGATGTGTCAGTCAAGTTTTTGTCGATGCAATCGACTCGGCCTCGATCGGTTTCATTAAGAAAGTCCGACTCGATCATTGATTATCGAGAAACAATCGGAGGATCGAATCGTGGCATCTCTAATTCGAAAAACGAAAGTGGAATGAGCTCGTGGAATAAATTGAGGAACCATTTTGAATCTTGCGTTCCATTTTTGCTTTTTTCAAATTATAGTCTATGGTTTCTTAGTATTGTCTAATTTGATTGTTTGATTCGATTTGGGATTCTAATCGTGCTGTCTTGAAATGGCCCTCATTATCTGTATAAATTTTGGAGATCTATCAGATTTGTCGTAATATCTACTATTTAGGTACCTAGCAGTGGCATGGCGTCCAAAGAACTCGATTCCTACCGGCTTGCCTAATATCAGGCATTTGACCACCATATTCTACAACTCTTACGGAAAATGTACGCCAAATCTGCACCGGCTTGCCCAAGGATATCTTTTACGCCACGCCACTGGTACCTAGTCCAAGACTAAACAAATTGACTTTTCTTTTACTTCACCTTCTGATATTTTAGTTAATGTTTCTTATTGTTGGATTGCTGCCATACTTACAGTAATCATAGAAATGTCAAAAAAACATCATACATTTTTACTCGAATCTACTATTACAAGTTATAACTGTCTGTCCGTAATTGCAAATGTCATCCGTCACTAATGAGTGGTACTTTTTAAGTATTTTTTAACCCTCGACGCAAAAAGAGGGCTGTTATAAGTTTGATCGCTTTGTGTGTGTAGCTACTTATCTAACAAGGTGCCCCCACCTTGATATCTGAGGCGGCCCCTGGGATCGAACCAGGTCGCTAGCACCAGACCACCAGGAAGTTTCGCTGATCGCTCAAGTGAGCAACGGACCAGAGGGATAGTTAACGCGTATTTAACGAAAGCCTTCACGGCATGTGTGCACGTGACCCAGGGTCGAAACGGGTCAATATGCGTATGAGACAAGTACAAGCTCGAAACTGGTATCTATGTGTTATATCTTAGGAAAGTCAGCCTTTGACCTAGTAAGGAAGGTACCCTGACACAGACTTAGAGCAAATACTTGGTGCATCGAATTATTATGTAACTAGAGGATGGTGAACTTCGTTCGTGGAAGCGAAATGGGTTAAATGTTTTATTTTGCTTCGCCGTAGATGTACTTCAACGTATATACGACTTGCCGCCAATCCGAATGTTGTAGGTACTCCTTCATGCTAACGGGAAACGGCATTATTATCGTGATGAAGGACGATTAACGTTAGTGTAGCCACGACTTACTATCCTTTACATTGCCATATACCAGAATGTGTTTTTTCCTTTACTGTACGCGTAGCGTCTCTTTTGTCGATATAGTGCTGCCACCTATAACAAGGATGAAGACTGGGTTAAAATGTGTACATCATTCTATTTAGTCCGTCAGATTATGGAAAAATATGGGACACGTATTTTTTGGTTTATCAAATTATTAAAAATCGACAGAGGTATAGAATTGATCATCGAACTTCCGGAGTGGGAGCTTGCGTGACGTCACTCCTAAGTGAAAATTGTACCAAAGAGTGACGTCACTCGAAACTTCTAAGCACTGCATCCTCGTTCATTTTTTGTTTGTCAAACAAAAGAAAAATACGTGTACAATATTTTTTAATAACTAACTGACGGACTGAACAGTTTTTTTAGTCGTCTAGCCTATTCCTGTACGTCCTATACTCGTGGTACCTACGTATAAGGTCATATCAGATATTTATGCGAATCCCGTACTAACGTATACAATACAATACAATATTCTTTATTGTGTACCAAAACAAAAGATTACGAAAGCTTTAATCTAAAACAGTATAAATGGTAAACAACAGGTGGTCTTATCGCTAATAAGCGATCTCTTCCAGACAACCTTAGGGTAGTAGAGTGAGCGCAAAATAAAATCAGAGGTGAGTAGGTAGTGCACAAGGACATGAAAAACTGATTTTTATCAAAGATAAAAGAAAACAGGAGACTACACTATATAGGACACAATACTATATTTGACGGTGAGACTGTACATAGCAAGGGACATCCATTTTCTCTATATCTCTGACAGGTACGGTCAACGGCATTATCATTAGAAATTGGACAGGCTAATTTGCATTGGGTTGTTTATCTGCTCACAACCTTATCCTATTTAATCGGACATCCTTACCAATGGTATAAACGCGGAAGCATGCTTATTAGATTTTTATTTCACCATATTTCACGATAATACGTGATAATACCCAAGCAACGGAGTGCCATGATTTATTTAAAAAAACCTTAAAAAATACATAGTATATCTCGAAAAATAAGCAAAATACGTTTGTTGAGTTCGAAGCTGCGATAACACTGCTATGGTATGTTTTATAAAATTTTATTAATGATTTATTAAAGTGAAAATGAAAAAAATCGGGCGAGACACGAACTTTCTACACACACGCATTTTTGTGGCAAATCACATTACGTTAGGGCGCCTACTGTTCATGTAGGTACTCCTTCATCATTGTGATCCAATTTCCCATGATCGTATTGGAAATTCAAATACTTGTGTAATGTCCTTCCTGGTTCACACCAGTGTTGATCGACTCGATTACGAACCGACAGCTAGACAGCGAGTGAGTGATTCGAAAGAGCTATATCAGTTGGTCTAGCTCACGGGCTCACTAGCTCAGTTCCGATTCAATCAACTCAGTATCTTTCAACTTACTCGTTCACTCGCTCTCAAGTGGCTCTATTGATCCTATCATCATGAACTTTTCGTCCCTATCTTGTCACCTATTACTGATCTCTTTTTTGTACGGAAAAATTCGGATTTGGAGCTACTGAGCCATAAGAGCTAGTGAACCATTGACACACCGCAGAGCAACTGAGCTAAAAGAATGATACATATCTTTAAGAGCTAAAGATTCATATCACTCTTTTCACTTTAGTGACACATTTTGCGCGTGTCTACCGACAACTAAAACTCCCATTAGTTCGATCACACACTCTAAATAACTCTTTCGACGACCGCTTTAGCTTAGTTGGTAGTGACCCTGCCTACGAAGCAAGAGGTCCTGGGTTCGAATCCCGGTAAGGGCATTTATTTGTGTGATGAGCACGAATATTTGTTCCTAAGTCATGGATGTTTTCTATGTATTTAAGTATTTGTATCTATTAAATATATCGTCGTCTAGAATCCATAACACAAGCCTTATTGAGCTTACTATGGGGCTAGTTCGATTTGTGTAAGATTGTCCCCTAATATTGTCCCCTAATATTAAATAAGGGAAGGTTGAACCGTTTCAACCAATCCTGCTAGTCCGTTGCTTACTTTGAGCGATAAGCGAAAAGTCACGCTGGTCGCGGCTAGTGAACCCACTTGCGGGCTTCTAAACCCCCACTTGGTCAGGATTCCTACCTAGAGTCAGTAGGGTTTATAAATTTCTAAAACCTCTTTTCATCCTTTCGGTGAAATTAGCATTTATCATCCATATTAAATTAACTCACAACGACATAACCGAAAATCAAATTGCCTGCTTTCTTCCGAATGAAATGAAAATCAAAATTGGCTCCAATTTACTTATATTATAATACAATCGAATAGAACAATCGTGTAATCAAAATCAGTAGGGCATTGCTACCGTAATTTACAAAAGTTGTATGAATCCATGCATGGTTGGCGCATTCGACTGTTTGGAACTACGTGGTAAGTCGGTTACCGCAAGACTCCATCGGACCAAAGCCAGCCAATAGCCTTATGTTCACTGACCTAATAACAATCGAATTGATCAGAAACAAGTGATTTTATAAGTAACAGGTTCATATTGATTTCTAGCACTGCAAAGAATAATAGATGAGTTTTCCTCGATATCTTAATACCACCTAATAGCAGTAATTTTTCTCCCTACAAAAGGTACATCGCGCGCTTGAATTTGTGAGCGACTGCGCGCCGTGTACGAATGCACTACAAGAAAAATTTAAGAATGCGTAAGAATGCTCCAATATGGATCGAACTCACACAGACGCGCGAGCGCATATCAATACAACTGTCGCGCGCTCCTAAAACAAGGTGTAAAGACGAACAAGTAGTCCAACTTCGGCCGTTTAGAAGTGCGCGACACGTATTCACACAGACGCGCGATAGCACGTCTGTGTGAGTGCGAGGCATGCTGAAACATTGCTTGTAGTACGTTCGTACACGGCGCGCACACGTTCAAGCGTGCGATGTACCTTTTGGAAGAAAAATTACTGCTATTATACTGTGCCTAAACGGCTGAAATTGGACTAGGTACTTGTCCGTCTTTATAAAAGTATGAATTGATTGATTGAGTGTTGATCTGTCTCTGTAGCCAAAGGGCTAGAGAGACAGATCAATATTCTGTCGCGCGACATAGAAAGTAGCGGCCAGTTGTACAGTCAAGTGCAAAAATAGGAATCGAATAAATCATTTCATAAATATGCTACTAAAAAGTCGCCTTTCAGACTAGGTAGGCCGGCAGAAATACAGCGCGACGTTTTTATTGCCACTGCAGAATATGTATTTGGACATATTTTTGAGAATTTGTATGTATGCACCCACATTTTTACACTTGACTGTACTAGCGCGGCAGATTCATATTACGACGCTAAAATCTATTTATGTACATTTAAAAGTTCGCGTGACAGAGCTTTCAGTATTAAAGTTACTGCGTATTATGTTTCCATTTCATATGTATTTTTATCAATCTATCCGTACCCAAATACCTACCCATACCGTACCGTATGGTACCTAACCCATAGTCCGCTAACCCTAATCCGATAGAATCTGTTTACGCCCACTTACTTCGACCTAATCTTACGCTAATCAACCCAATTTAACTTTATTTTATTCTTGTTTCAGATTCACTGCGAACTGTTCTACTAAACAAAAAAAGTCTAACGACAAAAACCCACAGATTAAACCATGACGGAGTGATGCCACAGATAAGATGATACCGACCTAGCGGCGAAAACAAGATGGCGCATAAAGTGAAGAATAATCATTACGTGGCCACCCATAGGTCAGGGGTGGATTCTCCGTCGTCGGGGGCTTATCTGCATCGAGGGTCTTCGAGGGACGAGAATGACAGCCACAGAGCTCCGTCGGAGAGGACGTTGTCGGAATATACGGTGAGTAACCACAGATTATATATACTTTTTTCTTTATCAGAATAGGGTAAGACTATGGTTATGAGCCGTACTGCCATGACTTTTGAATATGAAAGCTATCAAGTAAAATTTCTGATGTCGCATTATTATAGCTCAACAAGATAGTTAATGAGGTAGGTGAAAAGTACACAGTCACCAGCACACATGATGAAATGAGGTAATGCATACGTTTAACACGACACGACTGACCTAATATCCTTTTTTTAAGTTTTACTAGCAGATTGGTCTCCTGCGATACCAGTGGCTACGAACCTAACATCTATATGAAAAGCCTAAGATTAATATTTTATTAGAAGAAAAAAATTGTAAAATGATATGTCTCGGGCAGGATTCGAACCTGCATCTCCTACGGCTATCCGGGCCAACACAGGCGCGCTATCAACTACGTCACCGAAACGTTTTTTTTCTTTTCTAAGAAAATATTTAGATTTCGTTGGCAGTCGTTAATGCTACAATAAAAATCAAGCCTAAGGTTCTTAGGAATACGGTTGTCAGAAAATTTTGCGTGTCTTCATTTATATGATTGACAGTGACTATACATGCATATATAAAGTGCCAAGCTATGATATAGCACTGTACTGTCAAAATCTATACATTTATCGACTAAGCGACCGAGCACTTATTTTTTTACCTTTTGAATTCCATGGGCCGATACCTTAACAACCACCGTATAACATTGGTTACTGCTATATTGCCGCCCTAAACAAGCAGTAATTTTTTATGGTATTTATAAAATTTACGGTTACTTTCCTTAGTAGGTACAATACAACACCTACATACCGCAATATCCTGTTTATAAACAAAGGTTCTACACCTGAACTAGTAAAGGACCATTTAAAAAAATACTAATTAGTTTATAAGTAACTATAATCAAAATATATAACAATTGTAGAAATCGGTTTAAGCGTCTTGGCTAAGTAACTAAACCAAACTTTTCATCCATAAAAACTGTAATCCTCGTTTTACATCAGCAATGGCCGAACGCGGGGTAAATACATCGCAATCAAAAAGTCGTTTAGTCGTGTCGGGTCGCGGGTGTGCGGCAAACATGCGCTGCCAGATTAATCGGCCCGATTTATTGGCTGCTTCAAGTCATAAACTTTTGTAATTGAAAACACGTCAAGCATACACGGACTCAATCGAGGTGATGTCAGGAATGGCTCCACAGACCACTAAACCTAAAGACGTCGCATAGTCAGGCGACCCCCGCTGCCACTCATACGGTAAATTTACTACAAGATTGAGACACGCCCCCGTTACTAACTTCAGTCTGTTCTCGGAAGTTGCGTAAGTAACATGATTAAAAATGCATTAATGTTACGTGAAATTGTGTGGCAAAAACACTAAAACATCTGGCGTGCAAAAGGATGGAATTTTATTTTACAGGTAAGCAGATTTCAATAAAATTACTAATTAAATAAGCGTATTATCAAATAAAGTTCTCTAGACTGCCGTAGTCACTCGTTGATGTCTTTTAACAAAGTCTCTTTCTATCACGCTATGCGAATAATAGCACCTTCCTTGTCTACCATTACGTGGCATTACTAAGTGCGAACTAGTGATGTCCATAGTATGTGTTGGTTTACTTTCGATAACTGATAACATGAAATATGCAATACATCGCAAGTAGGTAATTTAAAAATATCTAAATATTATCCATCATATGTACATATTTGGGCAAAGTATTTGCGCGCAGCCGCGTCTAATTATTATTTATAAATTTAAATTGGTAAATTGTCTTTTAAGTCTCTAGTGTTACATTATAAAATTTATAAATCATTCAAAGCATGTCAACTAAAATGTGTTTGTTTTTTTAAGGTTTACGAAGTGTCCTAACATAAAGGAAATGTGGATTGATGCTACAAAACAAAGTATCGTATGTTCTCGCCATTTTAAATCAGAATATTTTAGATAGACAAAATCTGGCAACAGGCGACTTTTAAGTCCTAATGCCATCCTTACGCTTCACTTACCAACTATATTGATTCTTCGATATCAGCTGAGTTGTGTAAAGGCAATGTTTACCGTTATAGTATTTCGTTGACACTCAAACTTACAAGAACAATTGTTGCCTCAAGTGGTCGCCTAGTCTGCCCTCAAGTGCTTACATAACAAACAATAAATTAGCTAATTTATTGCCGTGCCTACGGTGCCGAAACGTATTATTCAACAGTACTTAAATCATAGTGGCATTAATTATTACAATGAGGGTGTTTAAAAATCATAAATCCACCAGGTGGCAGCAGGGTGGCGAATGGTCTTTTTGACAGTAGGTGTCAAAATCCACCAATCACATCACCTGATTTTGACATCTACTGCCAAATAGACCATTCGCCACCCTGCTGCCACCTGGTGGATTTATGATTTTTAAACACCCTCATTAAGCTCAAATTAATACCAATTTATAATAAAGTTTTATTTTTAAGAATTAACAATATATTTAATGATAATGCCAGTAACAATCAATGGACATAGAGTTTTGCTGTCAGTATTTAAAAATAGTTATAAAACAGTGAAGTGTAATAGAGTAGGTATGTAAGTCTATGTTTGATTGAATGATAATTTTATTCTATTTAGTTAGTTGTATTTTGATAAACAAGACTTTTAAAGTCGGGGTTGTTTTATTAATTTAGCTACTACTCTAATCATCGATCATCGTCACATCACTAGCGGCCGGCAGACATTTTGTTTACACGCCCACTTGACCTTCAATCGGCAAATCACAGTGCGGTAAGCGCTCGTCGCGTCTCCCGCGCCCCTTTAGTTTTGGCAGAATCGGTTTCAATTAAACAATCCTACGAAGCGACGTCTTTAGGTTTAGTGGTCTGTGAATGGCTCACTCCAAAATTTTGCCCCACTGGAGCGGCTAAGTTAGCGACAAGAAAGAGCACATCATCTAATACAAAGTCTCAACATGATAGCAAACAAGTTTGATTGTCCAATAACAGCCGGGCTAATCAAGCTTGTAAAATCTAATTTAGAGATTATGTTTTAAGTAAATTATTTTATTTTAATTGTGTTCATTATGTACTATCATTAGCTATAAGTTTTAAATGTAATCTAACACTAATAGATCTTTAGTTATCTGGAATAAATAATTTTGAATTTGAATTCGAAAGTGGAGACAAGGTCTATGATGGAGGACGACTCTATAAAAATTATTACAGTTCCATACCATCTCTCCATACCAAAATCCGTCTATAGCGTTCAGTCAGAATTTTTCCTCGTAGCAAAAGCGTTTAATGATGTAGAAAGAATAGCAAGATTCAAGAACTCGCCTGCGTTATTCGTATTATTATTTTAAAGAAACACTTTACCGGAGTACTTGATTTATTTAAAAGCAACAATCAGTAAATTTTTATCACGTTATTTAGTAATAAACATCTTTGCAAGCTTTCACATTTATAATATTATTAAGAAAAAGGTAACGTTTGGAAGTGGGATTGTAGTATCTATATCTAATAAAAGAAAAACATTTTAATGGGTCAATTTCCTTGACAATCAAAATATTCAGTCAAGGACTCGATTCCTACCGGCTTGCCTAATATCCGGCCTTTGAGCACCTTATTCTACAGCTCTTGAGGAAAATGTATACTACTTAAATCTGCATCGGCTTGCCCAAGGATATCTTTCACGCCACGCCACTGATTACCTAGTAAGGTGAAATTTGTTAGGCCTCGTTGATAACCAGGTGCAATTGAGAGCATATATAGCAAACTATAGATCGCGCGGTCGTTCACCAACAAGATGGACCGATCAAGTGAAAGACTCGTCGTCCTCCAAATTCTACACGGTTGCAAGAGACGCGCTGGACAGAAACCGGTGGAGGCAGATCATCCGCGCCAGGTGCAACCCTGATGCTGACCACGATCCTCAGACATGAGGGACCGACCCCAGAGAGAGATAGCAAACTAGCATTTACCCGTGTTGTTACCGCGTTATTTAATTTACTATAAATCCCCGGGTCTGGAGGGTGAGCTAACGTCGGGATTGTCATTTTAATGTCACTTTTTGCAGATTTTTGCTTTTATCTCAAAAACGCATGCCAATTTTGGAAAAGTTGCTGCAGCACAAATTACCTGCATTAAATTTGCTTTGTCCTAGACATTTTTACTGTACGTGTGATAGTTAACAAAACAAGTATTTAACAAGTTTGCGAATCGCTATCCGCCCGTCACTCAGCCGCACCTCAAGTGCAAACGTCCAACATTAGCATTGCAATGCTCATAAACCCAAACTCCAGTGCGTATAAATTCATGCCATCTGTTTTGGGACGACGTAAACATCCCAGTGGTTGGCCGGAGTTATGAGTTTTCCTGTTATGTTTCACGAATTGATTCAATAAGATTGGGACCGTACGAAAAGCCAATATTTTGAATACCTGTAAGTTGTCAGTTACGCTGACTTATGAGTTTAAATGCAATGTACACGAACTGATTGAATAAGATTACCGGTACCACTATAAAACCTTTCAATACTTTGAATAAATAAGTTTCTGTGACAGGGTTTTAGGTTTACCTTTATGTTTTGAGTCGTTTTCAAAAAAGATGTCCGTAATTAGACCATAATTAAACAAAAAGTTAATCTTGTTCCTTTGTGTAACGAAAGTTACCATACAATTTATATAGTTAACTTTCGTTGCAAAAAGGAAATAGTTAACACTTGGTTTAATAAAGCCCTAAGTACGAACATCTTTTTTTGAAAAGGACTCTTTTACGAACTGTTTGACTAGGGCAGATCAAATACTTCAGACAGTCGCAAGGAATCCGATAAACTGAATCGACACTAAAAAAGCACGCCCGGCTAGCGCAGACAGCCGCGACATATCTCACACGCGACACATCATGTAATGGGAACACATAAATCTACCAATCACGCCATAAGATTGATTTTCACTACTACTGTCGAATAGACCTTTACCCCCGTGCTGCAAGCTGGTGGAGTTACTACAGTCGAACCTCGATAAGTCGAAACAAAAAGAGAAACTGGTGAGTTTCTTCCGGTGCTTCTTCTCGCCAGAAGGTCATTGCCCGAAGCGCCAAAAGAAAAGAAGAGAAAAGAATATAAGACATGTAAAAGAGCCCTTGAGGGCCTGCTTGCAGAAATAAACTATTTTATTTTTATTTTAAAGGAACCGCTAAAACATGCGTGTTAACGAGGTTTCGGATTATAGAGGTCTTCGGCGTACAGAGGTTTTCATAGGCCCATGTTCGACTTGTAGAGGTTAAAGCTTTTGTACTTTTTGACTTTGAGTTACAGAGGTAAAATAAATAAAAATTCGAGTTATAGAAGTAATATTTCCTATAAACTAGTTACGTATGACTGCCATAATTTTTCTTCGAGTTACAGAGGTATATATTCACAAACTTCGAGATACAGAGGTGATAAAACAAAAGAACGGTTTCTTCGAGATATAGAAGTAAAGTTCATCTATTTCGATTCATAGACGTAAAGAATGTACAAACAGCAACACAGTTAACTATACACTTCAAAAATGGGAAATACTGCAAGAAAGAGAATCACACTTGAAGGCGTCTTGTTATGCATGTGTGCGTGTGTTTATGAGTATAAATTGGCTATTATTCAAAAGAGTTTTGAAACAATAATTTTTCTTTTATGGCTGAATCAACGTTATTATTGACATTAATGCCATATTATTGAATTCGTGGAAAATAATGAATGAATAATAAATATAAATTACATTATATTGGTGCATCATATAAAAAATATGAAGCACCAATAAAAGCATTAGCAATATAATTAGTTTATTTCATCCCAACGTTTGTCTGAAAGCTAAATCATAATTTTGACAAATTCACCTGTCTTGTTGAAATAAAACCTTTATTTACAGTATGGAAAAAAAAACTTTGCCCAAACAACTACAATGACAAAGCTCAAAGGCACATTACACATACGCAAACGTTATTTGATTTGAAGTTGACATAATACAAATATATATATCTCTTTCAAACGTTATAATTTTCTCTCTGCTCTGTCTTTAATGGGCAGTTAAATGTGTTGCTGTTTGTACTAAAACGTCATGTAGGGAGGGAGTCATTGGTAACTTCGACTTACGGAGGTCTAATATTTTGAGTCATGAAGTTTGGGGCTTGAAGGTAAGGAAACGTTATTCTATTTAGTTTTATACAGGATTTCGTCTTACCAAGGTTCGACGTATCGAGGTTCCAACTATACCTATTTAGAGAAAATATAATAAAATTATAAAAAAATAAAATAAAATAATAAAAATAAAACGACCGGTTTAGCTTAGTGGTTAGTGACTCTGTCTACATAGCTGACGGTCGTGGGTTCGAATCCCGGTAAGAGCAAATATTATTTGTGTGATGATATTTGTTTCTGAGTCTTGGATGTTTTCTATGTATTTAAGTATTTGTATTTCTTAAATATATCGTCGTCTTGTATCCATAACCCAAGCCTTATTGAGCTTACTATGGGACTAGTTCGATTTGTGTAAGATTGTCCCCGAATATTTATTTTATTTAGAGAAACCCTCAATGTGGAGGATTTCACTGTCACTATCTAATACGTCTTGACACTTTACCTAGTACCTTATCAAATTAGCATCCCTATTGAACAACATTAATTTATTTTGTTCAAAAAGCTTTAAGTGACACGGTACTGAATGCGTGTTTATGAACGCGACAGCACCCCAGGTGGCCGGAATCGGTTTAATATTTTAAATGCGATCGAACGATGTTTTGTACCGAGAAAAAACGTGTGCCAAATCAATTATCGATTCCCATTCAATGACATTTGATATGGGCATCACGTCTAATGATAGGCTCGACGTGTTTTGAATTATAAGGCATTTTGAGCTTATATTACAGACAGTATTACAAGTAGTTGTTAGTGTTCTTATCCGTGTCCGTGTCCGTGTATCCGTGTGTTGTGATCTGGACCGCCGACCTATTTTGTGCGTAAACAGTAACTTTTACCTATTACTGAATACGAAATTAATAAATGATTTAATAAACCCAAGTAGAAACGAACCGCGATGGTCATTTTATTTTAAAAATCAGAACCGTGAAGATACTAATAAGGGCCTTATCACACTTGCGATTTACGGGCGAGTCTCCATACAACAGTAGTCGCGGTGAACTCGAGCGACAGTTGTATGGAGCTTCGCTTCTAACTCGCCCGCAGCTCGCTCAGTGTGATAATGCTCTTAGTAATCCCTGTTGTATACCGAATCGTAACACTGATGTAAATTCGCAGACAATGGACGAACGGACGCGGTCACCATCGGGCGAGCAGCGGGAGCACCGCAACGGCCGCCGGCCACAGCACACGAACGGGTCCCCTCGGGCCGACTCCGACGTCTATGTCACCAGCGGCGCGTACAGACCACCCTCACAGATCAGGTACCACACACTTTTTTATGGCCTTAGATTGGCAAACAGGCACACGGCCCATCTGATGGAAAGTGGTCAACGCCGCCTATAGACGCTATATTGATTTGTGTCTCTGAATATTGATTTGTATCTCTGATGTCGTTTCGCCTTTAAACAATCCTGCACCACCTAAAAATCTCTGTTTTACCCAATGGTTGACTGGTAGAGAATGCCTTAAGGCATTAAGTCCGCCAATTGTATTTTATTATTGTGCAATAAAGTTTAAATAAATAAAAAAATATAGACATTTGTAACACTGGATGCATTACCATGCGTTGCTTGTCCCGTGTCCGGCTTACCGCAATGGGTCCCCTTCGGCTGATTCCGACGTCTACTTCACCAGCGGCGCCTACAGACCATCCTCGCAGCTCAGGTGAAAACAACTAACTAACATCAACAGTTAGACAGTAGCGACAGTACCGTAACATCCAGTCGCAACACGTCAGGTCGCCTCAGCTTGACTCCGATGTCTACGTCACCAGCGACGCCTACTGACCACCCTTTTGGTGGTTTTACAAGTCTACACTTGCGACATTAGTCAAATACAGCAACGCCATTGGTTGATTTGGCCAGTGTTGCTAGTTTAGACTTGTAAAATTGTAACTTGTAGCGTCGTGAAACGGGGCCCAGGTACCACTAGCTTACTGCAATGGATTTTCTCGGGCTGATTTCGAAGTCTATGTCACGTTATCACGTATGCGCATACAGAACTTCCTCACATATCAGATAGCACCGCAATGAGTCCCGAACTGATTCCGACGTCTATGTCACCAATGGTGCACACACCTCTAATACAGATCAGGTAGAACCACTAGCTAACGTCAACCGCAACGCACCCGCACCGCAATGGGCTGCCACTAGCTAACGTCAACCACCGGACAATATTGCAATGGTCGCCGCCGACATCTACGTCACCCGTAGCCAGGCCCGTATTTAGAAATCCAGGACCCCTAGGCACTTGGTATTGAGAAGGCAATCCATGCTTTTGGGCTTATATGAAGGGACCACCGCTGGGACCCTCTAGATTGGCCGGGCCCCTAGGCTGGGGTCTTGTAGGCCTAGGCGGAAATCCGACGCTGCCCGTAGCGCCTATTAGACCACCCACACAGATCAGGTGGACTATAACGTCAACCATTGTTATCACCGCAATGGGTCCTTTGAACTGACTCCGACCTGGACTCCCAGCTCAAACAAAAGTAGTAATTTATGTGAACCTAGTGAAATGAAACACGTGTGACAAGTCGAAGCCTCCGTAAATGGAGACAGTGAAACAATGCGACAGCGAAATCAAACTCGGAATGTGGCCCCGTTAGACGCAGGAGCAACAAAGTTGCGGCTTTCAGACGACCTACTTCTGTATCACTCCAACAAAGAGCATCAATATACCTACTTCATCCAACAGTCTCAATAACAACTCAAGGGTATCTACACGTAATGGGAACCGTAATTCCGGAACTTCGTTTCCCAAATTTTCGGAAACCCAAATATTGCTAGTTGACATAAGAAAAGCCGGTTCTAAAGCGTTCTTCCAACCATCCCAGGACATTGGGTTCAACTTGACTCTCGTACGTACTGGTAGGAGAGAGAGAACTTTTTTAAACCATTAACTTATTAGAAGCTGCAGGATACCTTGTAAACTCCGTGCTCTGAATTGCATTCTACGTTTCTTTCTATGTATATGGTCTTTGATGATAACCTTTGTCGCACTATAGGTAAATGATAAAGCATCCGTCACTTTCTGCATTTACATAGATGTCTGAACGTGACGGCAGCTTTATCGTGCGATAAAGCCAACCATCACAGGCTCCAAGGCCAGTTACAAAAGGTGTGGTAAACAACTATATGAATGTGTATCAAAGAAGCGCCTGTCGTATGTACTAAAATTGTTTGTCCTGGTACAATGTTTGGGCTAGTTATGGGTTGGTACTAAGTGGACGTAAGTTAGGAAAAAGGATCCAAGCCACAAAAAGTCATCAGTGAAATGTCAACCTTTTGTTTAAGCATTTAAATTCTGTAATTCTAAAATTAGTTCGTGTGCCTTGGATCCTTTTTTCCTAAACTACGTTCAAGTATATTTTAGATATTTTTTTTACAATAACGTTAAATTCGGTTTGGTTAGGATTGTGATAAATAATACCATTCCTGATAACTCTACGGTTTCAGCATGAGAAATTTGCAACCTAACGATGATTAACCAGTTTGAGTTATGTAGGTATACATAACAACCGACATAAACCCGAAGTATATTATAGGTAACAACACAACAAACAATTCACAGCACGAGTACCATTCCCATTTGGCATGTACTTACAGTATGAAATAGGCTAATGCCCTCATTTGGAACACATAAAACATTCAGCTACATACGAAACAGAAACATTTTCCAAATCCACAATGTTGGGAACATTGGGCTATAAATCGGCGCCGGAGTCGCGCGGATTTATGTCCGTCCTACTATTATGATGTACAGACAACCACGAAAGTAGCTGGACAATTTAGTACCAATAGGCTGATTTATAACTAAATAAATATTGTGGGGACAATCTAACACAAATCGGTCTAGTCCCAAACTAAGCCATTTTTGTAGTATACTTAAATTAGATATATATAGAAAACATCCAAGACTCAGGAACAAATATTCGTTGCCAATCGAGTTCCTAATATAATTCGACCCGAGAACTAGTCGTTAGGTACTAATTAGTTACTTACGCGGAACTAGCAATTAAATTACACACAATATAAACCAGTAGTGGACAAAGTACGGCCGCCAACGGTTCTTCGAAATATGTAGTATATGGCCCGTGATTATATATTCCGACGGTCCAGCAGTGCACAGATTTTAAAACAAAATAATTGTTTCCTATAATTCTGGCCCACATCTGAAATGTTGTTACTTCTCTTGCTCCACTGACTTAAAACAAAACTGCAGGAAAAGGGACAAAAGGCAAAAAAGGGAAAGGGACAGGTAGTATTTATTTATCACGTTGCACTGTTGTGCTGTAGTTCCCAGTAGCTGGATCACACACTCTACATAAGGACTGGTCGAATTGTTTCAACCATTTCCGCAGGTCCGCAGCGAAAAGTCACGGTGGCCGCGGCTAACTAACCTGCTTGCAAGTTAGCCCCCACTTGGTCAGGATTCCTACCCAAAAGTCAAGTGAAGTCAGGTTAAAAAAGCGCTGGTGTTACAGTATCCTAAAAACTGTAACTCCAGCACAGCAATGCCCTTTAAACCGAGCATCTTTCGTTATTCCACTTGAAAATAGCTGTCCATTTAGTTCCCCTGCTACAAATCAATGGTTTTCGGTCTAATGAAATAGCTGGTTTCCATAAACCGCTAGTATATGTAGGTCGACGGAACCCATCATAA
This sequence comes from Eudemis profundana, assembly GCA_947034925.1. Classification (NCBI taxonomy): domain Eukaryota; kingdom Metazoa; phylum Arthropoda; class Insecta; order Lepidoptera; family Tortricidae; genus Eudemis; species Eudemis profundana. Next base: position 20,096,734 of record OX344803.1, read on the forward strand.
CAGAGATCGCCGAGTAACCTATTAATTTGCGGCACCGTTAGCATCGCGGCCCGATCCGATCCGGGGATCGAGGAGCGTATAGCATTACGGCGGGGCACACGGGCGTGTCGAACGCAGCGCTTTTAAAACGTTAACATAAAAACATTGTTAACATAAAGACCTCTTTCTTTTTACCTAGATGAGATATACTATAACTATAGTTTAATATTATTTGTAAATTGCAGGTTTAAAATTGATAAAAATGTGTTACGGCCTAGTTTAGACATAATATTACATCTCTGACATTTAAAGCCTTTATTATTATATTATGAATGGAATTTGGATATAATGTTATAAATGGAAAATATAGTCCCTATTAAATTGAAATTAGCAATGTATTATAAATGTCATACATACAGTCTGTTCCGTAAAGGAATAGACAGAAGAAAAAAGGTTCTTTATAGTGCCGGTTGGTTGACATTCAATAAATGATAATTCTAAAGTAGTTGCTCAAAAATAAAATATTGATGATATCCATACTTTTTGGTTGGCTGAAAATAATAAAAGTGTCCTTATAAAATACCCAAAGAGCCAGAGATAAGCAACATTTAAGATATGAGACAGTTATGCTGATCAGAGCTGTCATTATTATATTGTACTATCAAAAAGTATGTTTAATTCGTTTGTTGTTTTAATTGTATACTCTTTCTATTATAGTTTGTTATTCCTAAGTAATTGGTGAATAGTTATTTTTATAACTTTCAATTCAATATGAGTGATTCTGTGGGGCGGTGGAAGAGGCGTTTGCATTAGCGTGCGTTCCACCACCGTGAAAGTTTATTCTATGGTTTACAATCTGTCTTATAATTTTACATATAAATATTATTACAAGTATTACAACTTTACAGAAAAAGTTTGAAATCCCTGCTTCTGTGTCCTTCTAGAGTTTATTGTTATGCGGTACGAACTTTAGTTTCAAATTATCTCGATATGATCGTATCTTAAGTTAAGTTATTGTAATACCTCTACGGGGCGTCATGTACACTCCCAAGATATGCTTGTAACACATAACGTAAGAATAACAGTTGTACATGAAAACAATGAATAAACAATAAAAAAAGTCTTTATGTTAACAAAAAGTAATTCTTTGGCAGTTAATTGAATTAACTTTTCTATTCATTCGTCATAAAAAGAAGAAGGGTAAATTGGATTAAATGAAACTAAGTTCTAATTAAGTAGTTCAATTTCTCGTGATCACTCGAAGATTTTCATCTCAAAACAAATAGTTTGCGCGCAGACTGAAAGTAATTATTATAAATTGTATTTTTTTTCTTTGTATTGAGAACCGACTTCTAAAAGAAAGGATGTTCTCAATTCGTCTGTATGTTAGGTACTTTTTTTAATATTCGCCGTTGAATTTGGAACCCTGTCTTTCAATAAAATTTTGCAGGTATTACCTATAAAAGTCAATCAAAAATGTTATGGAGTAAAAATGGTCTGTATATCTCGTATGCCAGAGAATAAGCGGCCAGTGGAAACCGATAGGATTTTGCCGTTTTACTTATTCGTGACCACGCCACGATTACTCTTTCATTAGCATCCTACAAATAAGAAACCGCACTTGAATCGATATTGTGTAATACCTCAGTTGAATTAGGTACCTGGAGAATGCAGTTCAATAATACGTGTACGGGTTTAGTACACTTGAATCCACGAGGCCATAAAAGCGAGCGCTTCGGCCGCTCGTCTGCCTTGTCACTGACAAACAAAACCTTTGCATAAACGCGGCAGATTGGCGGCAAATTGCCGGCGCTTGCGCCGGTCGCGCAGGCGCGTGAATCATCCCACCCAGAATCAAAAGGCCTTAAAATGTATGGAAGCCATATAAAGTTAATGCGTTATTTCTTGGAAGGTAGAATCCTCGTGATTCAGAAGTAAAAGGTGGTAAATGTGTATGGAGACTGTATGTCGTTGATATGTTCTTGCGTTGAAGGTGGAATCATTGAGCTGGCGTGGATTGCGATGATGATTGGTAATAGCTGCGGGAATCAAGTTCAAGATGTCACTGGGATACCTATACCGAAGAATTGGCAAGATTCGCAGGGAACCTTTCTTCCTATAATGTCATTTCCTATAGTGGAACCTAATTAATAATTGTATGTAATAAATAATTGTTCGATGTAATGAGGCTTGCTTTTTGCAAGAAGAGTCTCTATAAAATGCTCTCTATAATAAGGAAACCTATCTGAGTACAAATGTTGGTTTCAAAACGATTCAAATATCCGCTAGGTATATTGGAAACTAAGTATGCTCTCGTCAAAGTTCTCAAAGACTTCTGAGAATATTTACTCTTTTACATTTTAATAATAGCATTAACGTCTGCTGACGAATTCCAAATGTTTGCTGAAAGCGAAGATTGATATATGCCTCAGGCAGGATTCGAACCAGCATCTAAACAGCTATAACCAACCTTGTAGTGTAGTAACGTTTTAATGTTCATGTGCAACGTTTAATGTTCACATTTGGGTGAATCAACTTTTCTTTGCCAACAAAATTTTACCTTCTCCGACTAAAATTAAAAGGAAATCTTTATTCGGATATTTTTTGAATAAAGTGTATGCTCATTTAAAAAACAGATAATAAAGCTACGTAATGCAAATATGTTTTATTATAATTTGTTTATTATAACTTGTTTATAAGCAGTGACCCAGGAGACATAGCTGTCCCTCACTTTTGTATGAAAATAAGGGTTCGTCCGCTGGGTCACCCTATTTATTTATTAAAAACTAGTTTTATTTTTAATCTTTAATCTATCTCTATATGTAAGATCTTGTTTTATTTAAATCATGTTAAAACATGCAAAAGGTGAACAAATAAGGAGAAATGCAATCTTTGTATAAAGCAAAGAAAAGTTGATTCACCCATTTACTATATCTACTTACATAGGTAAAATAGGTACCTATGCGAGGTATGATTGTCTGTATGTAGGTAGGTCTGCTACGGTATACCCAGCGTAACGATTGGACTAGTGAGCCGATTCACAGTACGACAACAATCGATTCGATACGACTATCGATATGTGGGTATCGGTGGCAATCGAGCGGCCGCCATCACGGGGTCGCAGGTTCAAAACTAGGTACAATGGAATTATCTCCGACCAGCCGAGCTAACACAACTGGCAACGACTTCGGTTGTCGACTTTGCATGACCTGTCACTGTCACACTATATCAGTGGTTCCGAACCTGGGGATAATTACCCCTTTGGGATAATTACCCCTTAAAATGAAGTTTACTCAGGGGTAATACGCACAAATATCAAGTCGTTTTCTTTGAGTGGTTTCTTATACTGTCCTGTATTACTTATTTTTAGGGGTAAAAATACAAATGTCGATGGGGCATGTGGTGATGTCGTAATAAAGGTTAGGAACCACTGCACTATATTGAATGGAAAGAGATAGGTAGTATTTGTCGCGCGACTCTTAGTATAGCACATCACAGTTTCGCTAGAGGTACATATACCACCCCGCATGCAGGTAATCCCACGACAGAGAGTAACGTAAGTTACCAATTTCTCGCGTGTTTCTTCATTGATGGTGCAAATTCAGGCGTCAATATATCTAGGGATTAAAGTTATAATTATCTACATTAAAATTAATACTTAAATACTAATAATAATAAAAATAAGAGTGGAGTCGCGAGAGCTATATGCTCCAGGCGTGGAAGTGATAAAAGGCATAACGCCGCGAGTACCCTTGGAGAAAGCGCAGCACACCTCTCGACACCCTGCAGCCCTCGGCACTGGTGTTGCCCCTAGCTAGGCCATTGCTCATAATGTCGCTATTTATTTAACAGGGGCCCATCAGCGGAGGGCAAGTCACAGTCTGTCAGTGCCACGAAAGCTATGAGACACTTTTCCTGACAGGCGCCGTCATGTCTCAATCCATAACCCAGTAATTTAGTCCATATTTCCACCGCCATAGCCCAGTAGAGTTAGATTCCATCAATCAACAATAGTCCTTGCATTTGGCGGGGGCTGTCTCTGCGTGCGTCCCATGACACGGGCAGGGACAGCATCCGCTGGGTGTACACTTTGCCTCTCATTAAATTGTCGAAAGGGCCTCTACGCGTTGGCTTCGGCTCCGCGCACGCCTCCCAAAGGGCCGAGACACCATTGTCTCGTGTACGGGAAAGACATACAAATAAAAATAACTTAATAAATAAACATGCGATGAAATGGTAATTTCCGTTACATTTTCATGGAATTGCCCCCGCGAGTTCGTCCGCATAATTCCCGATCTTTTCACACCAACCCTCATCACCTGTTTCAACCCTTTAGCGTTTAATTTTCAAAAATCCTTTCTTAGTTCTCTACGTCCCATGTTTTAACGTTGGGAAAATGCACTTACGCATCCCGACCGGTTGGGGGACCCAAACGGATATACAAAACATGTGCGTTAAATTTCATTCTGCTATCTGCAATTAGAATTAGGCTGTACGGACCGTACAGTAAGGAAAGAAAGAAGGAAAAACGTTTATTCAGTACAACCTTAACTAAGGGACTGCTTTATACCGGTTTTTAAATAAAGAATGACTAATTCGTAAACAGGCCATAGAGGGCACTTAAATCTATCAATTAAAGCTAATTTAGTAAATGTGTAACATTTTTGAAATATTTTGAGATAATTTTCTCTAAATTCGTCGCCTAGTTTTTCGGACTGTACCGCGCTTGTTTTTGGTTTTTCATTTAATGTTAATTGTTAAGTAAATAATCATGAATAAATGTGATAAGTAGAGGTTTCCAGATAATTATAGGATAGGTACTTATTATCCTGCTTCAAAAAAGCAAAAATTAAGCGTATGAATTTTTTAGCTTCGCGGGTGAAGTATCTATAAATATGACAAAATCGTGAAATTTCATTGCGCGCATCACGCTTAAAATTGTTACACAGGTATTTTATGACCCCGGTTAACATATAAGTTACTTTTTATCCGACTTATTTTAACGCGAACATAGTTGGGCTATTCTTCAGAAATATGTCTGCAACTCATTCATCTGTCTCCTCCATACATTTAGTATGAAAAAGGGCCAGATGAATGAGGTGACCGCAGACATATTTCTGAAGAATAGCCGAGTTGCGGGCGGGTACACAGTCTACTAATATTTTATATAAAGCTCGTGCCTTCATATACCTATCATAACCACGGCAACCATGTTTACTCTGATCAATTGATACACAAGGCACCGCTATTCCGCTACATTTGCCAGAATTACGACGTGAAGAGTACACCAGGGGTCTTCAACCTTTCCCAAAGCATGGGGCAAGAATGGTTTTTTCGATATTTGTTTTGCTTAGCGGGCCGCATCATAGGTACTTACGAGTTTTTATAACGATTTTTTTTTAATTAGGTAAAAATTGACCCACGTTCTATTCTTGTAAAAAAAATCAGGTAACTACCGACCGAGCCCAAGCTATAATTAGGTATATTGATTTAAACTTTCACGATTCATCATAACAAAACGGGACTAGTGTATAAAATAAAATAAAAAAAAATAAAATATGAAAAGTAATAATCAAGACCAAGTGCGGGTAGTTCAGAAAACCCGCGCGGCTAGAAGATGTTGATACCCGCCTCGCCAGTCCCTTCGCGACCATGGACGTCACGGCACGTCCGAAACATCGAGGTAATAGCATGTTTTTACGCGATTAAGTCCCGTTTTGTTATAATAATTAGGTATATACTCAATTTATAAACGATTGACTATTGTACTTTAAACAATGATGAAAAAACTGGCTAAGCTGTTGGCGGGTGGATTTCAGAGCATTTCAACTGCCGTCATCACCAATCCCGAAATTTTTACGATTCACTTTAAAACCTACCATTATTTTAATAAAATCCGATAATAGTACCTACGTTTTTCATGTTTTGATCAAATATTATGTAATTTTTAAAAAGCTGTCATGATAATGTCGGGATTGACGATGACGGCGGTTGAAACGCTTTGAAATTCACCCTGGCGGGCCGTCGATGAAATCTCTGCGGGCCGCATACGGCCAGAGGGCCGCGGGTTGAAGACCCCTGGTATACACGATACGAACGCTTGCGCATTCCTGTCTCACATCTATAGGAAAAACGGTGTAAGCGCCAATAAAGCAAACACGGTATTGGTCCTTTTGATAGCGATGGTGGCGTGAGAATCTGAGAATGAATGCTCCGACCCAATTAATGGCGAATGCAGATGAGTTATTGGCTACACTTGAACTGGTAATACAACGGCGGATTATGGAGGGAACAGTTTAATGTCTTCGAACCAATATGAGGTAGACGTCCTAGTGTTTCACACGCTATGCTGCCGTCCTAGTCTAAAAGGCGACTTTTTACTATGAACTTCCATAGCAAAAAGTCGCCTTTTAGACTAGGACGGCAGTATGCCCAATAGTTGACGACCTCTTCGAATCGCACAATCTTTTATTTATGCAAAGACAAAATTAAACGATTCGAAAGAGCGTCTCTGTCTTGCCGGGACAATGTGCTAACCACTACACTAACTGGGCACTTACCACGTTGGACTTTTTGATGTGTTTGTCACAGCGTTTGTAATAAAAACAACAAATGTATTAATAAACTTAAATATAAATAGCTTTTCAATCATTCTGGCACTACACTGTGATCTATGAGTGTTCAAGATGTACACTATGTATGTCGGAATTTTAAGTAGGTCATCCTCACAGCTGAGTATTTTCGACGCTTAACCTCATCCGAAACCGTGGCATGTCACACTCTTATTCCGATTACGTACACCATGACTGTCACAGCCTCAATGTTCCCAAATTAAAACGTCACGACACGACAGCGTGACGTGTAATTTTTGACTAAATTACGTTGAGCAGCCAAAAAAGGTCAAAAACGCCACGAAGTTTTTTCAAAGATTGGCCCTTTTGTATAAGCAGGGCAAGCGGCGGCGCTTCAAAGCAATCTCCATAGCTCCAAAATACGAATTCCAAAATATACTTCAATCTATTCCCTTCACTCTGATCGTGGTTAGAAGTAGAGTGAAAGAGATAGTATGAAGATTGTTTCAGATTCGAATTTTGAGCGTGTGAAACCATCATGGTTGGAAATTGAGGCAAAAAATGGTAATTTACTGGCAGTAACGTCATTTGAGTCGTCATCGTCCTATGACTTTCACTTCATATTATTTGGTTGAACCAAACTGCGTTTAAGTAAGATGGTGGATTTAGTTCCCGCAATCTTAATTCGTTCCTCAGTTATTAGATAACTACCCATGCACCTTAATCTAAATTCAAACACATTTAAAACCGAAAATACTAAATTGTCGGTTACCTTTCTCGCCTAAATGGTACACAAAATCCATAATGATACACAAAATTTGGTCTAAGTAGTACACAATTTTTTGCCAAATAGTACACGATATTTTGCCTAAATGGTGCACAACATATTGCCACAATTGTCATCACATTTTCCCTCAAATTGTTACAAAATTTTGCCTATATAGTACACAGAATTTTGCCTAAACGGTACATAGAAGATTGCTTAAGTGGCAAACAATGAAACTTACACAAAATTTGGTCTAAGTTGTACACAATTTTTTGCTAAATAGTACACGATATTTTGCCTAAATGGTGCACAACATATTGCCACAATTGTCATCACATTTTCCCTCAAATTGTTACAAAATTTTGCCTATATAGTACACAGAATTTTGCCTAAACGGTACATACTCGTAAGTAGCGGTGTAATTATGCATTCAAGGCCAGGGGTAGAAAGCAAACTCAATCCGTCTCGGAGGGCGTTACGAATTCTCTTGGTTATTTTTTTGGTACTTTACCAGTTTTTCGGTCTCTTTGTACGGCAGCCCTACTTACCTTAATGTTAGGTTTTTGTGCTCACGTCATTGACGTTTTTGTGCACTCGTTCCTTTCTGTAAAATTATTTGAAGATGCATTTTATTTACTAGTCATCTTTCTTTGACCACGAAGGCACGAGGTCACGAATTAAATCCTTCAAAGCCTCATCATCATCATCAGTTCGCAGTCGTTACTACTGAACATACTTTCTCATAGAAAACTCTCTTCAGGGCGTCGGTCCAGCCTGTCTCTGCAATTAGTCGCCGGATGACGACACTCTATAATAATTGTCGCGGACGAAAATCCACCCATCTAATGTCAACTGCGTCTAGCGTGTATGCTTATAAGGGGGGTTTGGGTGGTTCAAACCCCCCCCCCCCCCCCCCCTTAGGACTCGATGAATAGTGAATCTTTCTTCCGCGGTCACTGCGCTCGCATTTTCATCTGGTATGACGTATATAGACTTTCTATAGAATGAATTTCCTCTGCTATCACAATGTATTTTTATCAAGTGAGTCAAGGGTGATTCTTGAAAAACATCATTCACCTGGTCACAAATATTCAAAAGATTTTTAGTAAATTTGTAGAGTTTGGCTGGAACTATATAATTACCAAAAATGCCATTCTAAAAAGGCAGAATCTTCTGAATATACGTCAATATGTCAGCACGGGGGGATGATAATTTACAAGAATTACCTTCAACTTAGTATAAACTACTGATGTGCCGACGGTTAGTTCTAGAGTTTCGAAGCTTTCCACATGGAAATACGTATCTCGGTAATTTCTCAAAATTTCTTGTAAGAAAATTTCCAATTTGTAAACTTTCTTGAAATTCTTACCGCAACTTGGACATCTGTAGTATAAACAGATAACCTAGACCAGTGGTAGACACAGACACAAACCGACTGACCTTAATCAGACCCGCGGACGGTCTTTCGAAATAGTATATGGTAAGGTAAAGGTATTGATTTTTGCTACAATTCTGGCCCTCGACTGAAATTTCTGTAATTGGGTGATTCTTGATATCATTCCCCTGGTTACAACAAATATTCAAGATATTCCGCTTCATTAGAATGGCATTTCTGGTTAATTTGTAGAGCTTGGCCGGAACTACATTACAGTAGAACCTCGATACGTCGAACCTTGATAAGACGAAATCCTCTATACCACGAAATAAAATGCCGTTCCCTTCCCTTCAAGCCCCAAAACCTCTGTAACTCGAAATATTAGACCTCCATAAGTCGAAGTTACCGATGACTCCCTACAAGACGTTTTAGTACATTTTTTACCTCTATACCTCGAAATAGATGAACTTTACCTCTATACCTCGAAGGAACCGTTCTTTTGTTTTATAACCTCTGTATCTCGAAGTATGTGAATATATATACCTCTGTAACTTGAACAAAAATTATGGCACGTATCTAGTCTATATGAAATTTTACCTCAATAACTCGATTTTTTATTTATTTTACCTCTGTAACTCGAAGTTAAAAAGTACAGAAGCCTTAACCTCTATAAGTGGAACATGGGCCCATGTAAACCTCTGTAAGTTGAAGACCTAGATAAGTTATTCGCTAATATGTGTGCACAGGGCCTAATATGTTTGCCCACCGCTGACCTAGGCATTCTAACAACTGCTATAAAATGCTTATAAACATACATTTACGTACTACTTTCTTCTCAGCCTCAGCCCTCCCATACATTCAGGTATTCAACATTTACGACTAAATCACTTAACCAAACGTATACAAATAGCCACCATTACTTATATTAACCACTTCATTTTATATCCCTACTGACTTACAAAGCGTTTTCTAAAATCAATTCCCCGAGCCATACAAAGGGCATTTTAATAGGTATTTCGAGTGTTATGGCCTCACGTCTTTAACTAGTTTCGTTTTTTTTATCACGAAGGAGCGTTTTTATATTTTTTGTAAATGTCGGGACCAAATCTTTATTAACGGCTGTCAACTTGACGAGTTAATGTGAGAACTCACTTGGGACTCGATTCGAAATCGTTTCAATCTGACAGATCAGGATCTATCCATCTAGTCTAGATGAGTCGGAAAGGTGACAGCACAAATCGTGACTGGGCATCTTCGGAGTTTATCGATTACTAATTTTGCATAATAACATATGGATGATATGGATTGTTTTATCATTGATCTTGTTTTAAACTTTTATAAGAAATAAAATGTTTTTTAAGTGTCATTAAAATCTGCATAATATCTGAATTTATTGATTTGGGCAATAGTCGAACAATATAAATGACCGAAATTCAGGGGCGAATTCATAATTTCAAAGGACATGAACGTGATCGGAGAAATTTCACAAATATCCTTCAATCCGGAATTTCATATTATTAGTATTTCTTTGCATTTTTCTGGTTACTAGTTCGTACTTATAATCTCTTGTAAAATCGACTCTCGTCTCAAAAATTCGTCTGTGTCGTATGAAAAACCCCATAACTCGCATTCGACTTATCGGCAACTGGTAACGCTCTCAGAAGCCCAAATCTCAATAGGGCTTTCTAATCTTTTTACTAACAAGCTTTGACATTTATTCGTGAGTAAACATTTGTCCAGCTCGCCTGTATCGACTCGTTATCCTTTTTTATCGATTGGTCCCGGAGTCGACTCGATTCGAATTGGAAGCGGATAAAAACTGTCGTAGGATTTATTTGAAGTTTATTTTGATTAATATGAATGACCTCGAGTTATTTATTAGGATTTAGGGAAGCTTCCCTACTGGTATAACAAAATTGGACAGGAAAGCTAGTTTAAGTTGATCGTATTAATGTAGCACTTTGTATATTTTAAGAAGTGCACCGCAGTGTACTTCAGTGGGATTAATGTAAATCTTATATGAATCCCTAATGAACTTTCATGGCCTCTACAAAAAAAATAAAAAAAACGTTTGAAATTCTCATTAATTTAGGCTATTTTCTCTATGATTCAAGAAGGGTCTTGATGTTCGACGTGACGGTTCCTGTTTGGCCAATATTCAGTGTATTTACGGCGTTTTATTTTCGTAATTGTCCTCTCAGTAAATATTGTTCACAAAGACGATGCCTAGAGTTAACTTTTTATGAAGCCGAACGACAGTCCAGAGGCTAACGTTTTGTCCTTTCTTTTTGGTAAATAATGGTTGGACAATAAACGCCAGAGAATCGCCCCGTTGCGCTTTTTTGTGCTTGAATAGGGTGTTAGCTCAGAGAGCTGTCACAATCACAACAGTAGTACGTAGCGATAAGTATGCCGCAGCAAAACCTCACGCGACCACAGTGAGGAGCGTACCTCGACTAAGTATTGTTGTTGTTGCAGTTAGTAACATGCAGTTTAGGGTGGTCCAAAAAAATGCTTTTATTTGTTTCACTTTGTCCACAAGGTTCCCTTTATTCCATTTGAATTTAAAGGCTCTTTTGCAAAATCTGACCAAAATCTTGTGGAAATAGCAAAACAAAAAAAAAGTTATTTTGTAGTTGACATGCATATTTTTCATTAGGAATATTGAGACCTAGAGAATATCCTACACACGGTAGCAAATAAGGTTGACTATGAATTTATGAGGGACTGCATTCTCCTACCAGACGCATAGGTGATAAATATATGTAACTAAGCCATAGCAAGAATGACTGACTCCGCGATTTCGCCGCATGGCCTCGAGGCCCCCTATAGGCCTTAGCCAGCGACCAGAAAAAGCACGCGTTAGTACGCGTTATGCGATAGAGAGGGACGGTCGGATGCGGTGCGTTCCGTCCGGTGGTCGGACCCGAACGACAGTTTTGTTACGGAGAGAAATGTCTGTTACTATTACTTATTCTGTGCCCTAAGTCGGAATAATATATGTGCCACATAAACTAACCAAATTTAAATTAATGTAATGGATAGGCAGATGTACTGGTTCATATAGTGTCTTGTCTGAATGGCTAGACACGATCATGTAGCTACGGCCTTGGCGTGGTATTCGGCGTCGTGAGCGAGACATCTGCAGCGCTGACAAATGATCGCACGCGCATACCTCAGACGAAGGTTGACATCATCGCCTTAGTGAATCATGCAGGTGTACGAGGCCTACTTTTAAACTCATCGGATGTCGCTTATTTGAAGGGACTCCGGCCCCACCTGCTCCGATTTTTGCAAGAGTCAGTAAGGCTTGCAAGTTTGCCAGGCTTCAAAAAAAAGGAAGGGATTCCATTGACACAAAATAGGTCGCTCGAGCACATTTCGTTCGAATGTTTATCCAATTTTCGTTTGTATGGATACAAACGAAAAGAGGAGGAAGGTTTTAAGAAACTTAGTTGTCAATTGTTTGTTACTAGATGCCGCTCCGTAAGTGTGTCAGCGCGTTTTCGTCTATTTCATACAATCTTTCCCCCGTATGAACCATTTTGTGGTTGAATTATGCTTTTCTTGAGGTGATTCGAGTAGCCGGCTCTCCATACAAGCGATACGAGCTATAAAATGACACACATTTCAATCAAATTTGATGTTTTCAAAGCCGATCCTTAACCCACTTTTCATTTGAATCACCTTAATAATAAGAAACAAACATTAGTGGCCTAATTTTTGGTTCAACAGAGATGACTAATAGATTTTTTTTAGGATGGCCACAGGCTAGTTCTAAGATATTTAATTTTACCGCTGAAAATGACAACGTTACTGGTACTTTTAATCATAGCGGGAACTACTCAAAGTACGGCAATATTTTTTTTTATGGAGTATTTGATTCTGGTTTTAAATAATATGGTTTTGATTGTTGCAGTCGGCAGTCGCGCGCCCCGCGCAGCGTGTATTCGTACCGGAGCGCCGTGGCGCCCTCTGTCGCCTCCACACACCGCTCCAAAGTTTCTCGAAAGGTAACCTTATAACTCCTTTTGAGATCTCAATGTACACCTGTAAGGATCCCAAGCAAAAAGTATCCCATTTTGAGAATCCCTAAGACGGTCAACCCAGAATCTACATCTAAAAAAAAATTGGTTGCTCCTAAGTTATAATCAAGCATCTTGATTCCATACGAGCCTAACAAGACGTTAGATGCACCAACTAAGATGATATTGATTGTTTATCATTGTTCAATTAACCATGTTCTGATTTGATTCAACAAACATTGATGTATAAGGTACATAATTAAACATGATCGAATCATACAAAGAAGAAAATAATGATAGAAACAAGGACTATATTTGTTAAAATTATCAAGATTCTAGATGGTTGTTTTAATCACAAATGAACATGCTGTTTTAATTAATCAGCTTTCGTTGATATGTTTAATGTCTTGTTTGTTTTATTTAAGTTAACGCCAATAACAAAGAGAAAATCTCTCTTAGTTGGCTCAGATTTTTTAGAGTGTATAGAACAGTGCTGAATTTCACGCTACTATCCCGCATTTGAATGTTGAGATGTAAAATACCTCGTTTGTCCAACATTTAAAACAATTTATGTTTCATTTGCGTCCAGCATGGGCGTACCCACGGTGGGGCAAGATGGGGCATTTGCCCCACCTTGCTCTCAGACCCGAAGCTAAGAATGTTTAGTGATACTTAGGCACTATTAATTTAATACTACTTCATTTATTTCATTTTGCCCCACCACTTAAAAAATGCTGGGCTGCCCATGGCATCCAGTGCGGATATTATGGCCTAATTAGTGGATAATTTCGATCATGTGTATATTTGGCCTATCCTGAGAACAAGGAGTGAAATGAAAGCAAGTTGTCCTTTCAAAGAAATAAAATATCAGCCACGAGGCTCAAGATTGGTTGGATATCTTATTTCTTAGAGCTTATCTACGAAAGCCACGCCCACAGAAAAAGCAAGGCCGAGAAGAGGGATGAACCAGGTTACTCAAAAATTGTGTTCAAAAATGTATTGCTATTGTACTGTGCCGGTAATAACTACGTCCTCTCTCCTTCCAGGCCGGTGTGAAGGTAGACGCGATGGCGGCGCCAAACCCGTTCTGCCCCAACGTGAAGGGCATGTGCTGCCTCATGCTGCTGCTGAACCTCGGGCTCATCCTGGTCACGCTGGGCTTCGTCATCGTGCTGCAGTTCTTCGAGCCACTTTTCGTTTGGTAATGACTCAGTAATAAGGGGTCGATTTCACAGCGTTTCGACCGCGACGATTTTTATCATTCGTGTTCCTGCAAATATAGCAGCAAGCGGTGGCAATCTCAGTTAACTTATATTATAAACGATAGACGGTATCGAAGTTTCACATGATTAAATCAAAAAGTGTCGTTACTCGATAGTCGTTCGCGGTAAAAATCGAGTGACAGTTGTAAAATAAAATGCTTAAAAAACGCCTAAAATCGACCCCAAGATACTTTTTAAGGTTCCGTAGGCTACTAGAACCCTTTCTAAGTTAATAGCTTGGTCTGCGTTATGCGATCAGTATCTATAGCACTGATGGCAAAAAGTTGTCGACGAAATTAAAATCATAAACACCGGGGATATGAGACAAAATGTTCGTACAAATCAGTCGTAGTCGTGTAAATGTTATCACATTTAAAGACAGGTTACCGCAAAAAGCAGAGCTACACAATTATGACCTAACTTTAATGTATGGCAACGATTGTCATAAATAAAAGGTTCAAAAGGGACATTATTGACATCATCTTAAATCCAAAACCGCAGTTCACACGCCACATAAATTCAACACAAATTTATATATATACCGGCGGTAAATACTGGAACTACCGTAACTTTATACAAAGTTACATATAACATTGGACAATAGCGCTAATTTTGACGGCAAATACAAAATTGTACAGCGGTGTTAATACAAAGTTATTTATGCCGGTGGTTAAAATTGGAACTAGTGCTACTTCATAATTTTCTCATTAAATTCGTTGACAGCGCAACTATTGGCTGCCTGCACAATTAACTTTGTATTTTCACACAAGTCTCAACCGCAGCAAACGATTGAATCTTTGTTTCGAGAACATTAAAAAACAATTTTCTACAAAAAATAGGCCACATACATAACTGTGATAGTAATTTGTGACATATTCGTCTCTTGAGTTAGCTAAACGATATTCCGTGAGACTTATCTAAAATCATTAATCAAAGTCACATAAATGTTCCTAGCTAAAAGAAATTACTGACAGTATTTATATGCATTTGAAATTTTATTGAGTTCGAGAATATATTGTGCTTAAAGAAACCTTATTCATAAATTTAATGTTAAAAAAGACCAGTCGTGTATGTCATCCAAATAGCCACGACTACTCTGACAAGAGTACGCGACTAAGGGCCTATCAGTGGCGTGGCGTAAAAGATATCCTTGGACCGGCTTGCAGATTTGGCCTACATTTTCCTTAATAGCTGTAGAATAAGGTGCTCAAATGCCTGATATTCAGGCAAGCCGATAGGAATCGAGCTCTTTGGACGCCACGCCACTGGGGCCTATGCACATTTCGGTTTTTTAACGCGCCGTCATCGACGCGCGTTTCGTAGCGCTGTCGCTTTTACACTCAAGAAATAAAGAGAGACAGCGCTACGAAACGCGCGTCGACGGCGCGTTTAATAGACGCCATGTGCACAGGCTCTTTGAAGGAGAATACATTTGTCAGCCAGGCCCTAGCTTGCGAGGGCTCCTGACCCTACCTCCCCATAGTAACCCAATTTAACCATATCACAGACTTGTGGAGAGACCTTTAACGGCTTTAACCCCAATTGCCAGCAGAACCCTTGGATATAAAGAGTAGTATGTTTTAATGTAGGATTCATCAGTCTACTTGTATGTCAAATTTCATCTCAACTCTGTTATTTAGTAGGTAACCAACCTCCAAACCTCTAAACATCCAAAGTTTGTGACTTCCACATCTATAAGTATACATAAAACAAAGTCGGGTAAGTTACACCATTTATAACTCGAGAACGGGTGGACCGATTTTTATGACCTTTGTGTTTTTGGGTTTGTGTCTGCCCCGAATATCAAAATAACTATTAAAAAAATCTAAAAAAATAAAATTCCTGAGCCGAAACAAAGTTCTCCGGGACAGTTGGAGGATCGAATACTAGGATTACAGTTGATCTTTCTGTAAACAACGATAAATGTAACCAGTATTAAATGTAAGACTGACAAGAACGAGCGAAGAGTTTTAAGGTTACTAATACCTAGGTATGTCGGTGCCAAGGCACATGACATCAGCCTTATAAAAGTACGTCCTTACCGTAGATCATTAGATGACTTAATCCTACGTCGCTTGACATCATACTAGTGGCTCTCCTAATGATGGTGTACTCGTAGTGTGCAAATATGCCAAAAGGTCATGGTTAATTTGTGAGAACATATCGATACGGCACAGTATAATAGCACTCATTTTCCTTCCTACAAAAAGTACATCGCGCGCTTGAATGTGTGCGCGCTGTGTACCAACGCACTATAATATGTATAAGCAAAGAAAGAAGAGTCGAGCGGTCTCTCCTTCTAATTATAAAAAACTTTCAAGAGTTGTATTCGCTCCTGAACTACATATATGACATGCATGACCTAAAATACCGAACTTGATGCTTTGACAGATCGAAGCGCTCCCTACGAGTATAAATAAAGATCGCGCGGACACAACTTTACCTATAGCACTTTAGAAAAAATATGTACGATACGACAGTGCTCGAGGTATTGATATGGCTTCTAGTTTTTAATGATAGCTGTGATTGCGGCGATTACATCTTTATGCACGCGTAACCTTAATGATTACTTATAACAGTGGTGTGGCGTAAAAGATATCCTTGGGCAAGCCGGTGCAGATTTGGCGTACATTTTCCTTAAGAGCTGTAGAATAAGGTGGTAAATTGCCTGACATTAGGCAAGCCGGTAGGAATCGAGTTCTTTGGACGCCACGCCACTGACTTACAAGTACCTAATTATCTAAGTTAGATCATAACCCTTTACTTTTCTTTTCCAGGATATTGGGCATAGTCTTTCTAATATTCGGCTTCATCACGCTGGTCGGTAGCCTCATTTACTGCGTGGTTCTCTGCCGGGAGAACCCCTACCCGCGGTACCCTGACGATTTCTACTGGACCCACCACTGGTCCAAGACCATAGGGCCCTCCGAGATTCACTACAGTGCCAGTGAAAAGCCCTACAGACAGAACGGACACAGTGATAGATATAATAAGTACAACGGGAAGTATTCGGATAGAGAAAGCGCGAAAGGCTACTCTGACAGGGAAAGCAAATTAAGCAGGTACTGAACGCGACTTAGGTATATTGAGGTTTATTTCTGAACGCATCGTTCGAAGTTTGTAATTACGCGGGAAAATTTGGAGGGAAATGTTCCCGCTCGTCTATGCGGGCCACTTTCTCGCACACTGATAATTAACTGCATTAATGAAAACTATGATATCTTTTACCTTAAATTACTCTGTGTATGAATAAAAAAGTTGGCTAAACAAACGTACCTAAAGCATGGTTTAAAGTAAAAATCGAATAATGATTTGTGTCCCGCTTTATAGTTTTTAGACCAGACCAAGGTTTTTACTTGTTCTGCTAATCTTAAAAGCAGGTTTGATGGATTTTATTTTGTGTATTTTAATTCAATAGGGAATATGCATGAATTTTTTTTAACAGATTTCTTAACAAAATTTTAAAATACTGTAAAAAAGATGACTTACAGTCAAAATAAAATTGAAATCGACCGAGAAATACGGAAGATATAAACATTTTAAAGCACTAATCAGACAGCGATTGGAGAGAGAGATCCGATATGGACTATGACGTCATAGTACACGGCCGCCATACAATCTCCATACTATATTCTGTTTTGCGCGAAAGAGATAGAGATAAATCTTTGTTGTGTTATATCTTGGTTATTTTTATAGTTATTCGAAAAATATTTTTTCCTACTGTTTTTTTCATGAATGAGGTTTTATTTAAGTAAATAAAAAATATCATGCATATTCCCTATTGTATCTCTTGGTCCTTACTCCTTATAGCTACATGTTATTTGGATAGTCAAGTGATTTTTAAAACTTACACTTTTTTCTAGAGAGAAGTAAACGCCCTGCTATACAAGTATACACTGTACGTAAATTTCGTATGGCAGGGACGTTACTGTTCTCTGTATAATAATAGGCTACTTGATGACAGTTCAAATCAGCTTCTTTTTATGAAGTGTCAAAACGCTCCGAAAGTATGCAGTTTAGTATGAAATACTATCTTGTGACGTGCTTGTGACGTCATGCTCAACATGGTACCTTATTTTTAGTTTTCGTCATTGTAAAATCGTTGATGGCACGAAAATAAGTTTGAATGATTTTATCCGGGCTGTTTTAGAAGCGTAATTTGCTGGTTAGAGTTAATGAATTTATTTTGATTGTTGTCAAATACCCTATTTGTAAAAAAATAAGTTTATTAAAATGTACTTTGAACGTACTTTTCACCATTTGTAACAACGACTTTTTAGAACACGTTCAATATTATGAACATTTATGCGATGTTTTATAATTAATACGATTTAGATATCATTATTATAATTGTAAATAATATTAATTAATAAGGTATTAATTTAACAACCTTTCAAGCAAATGCCATATTACTTATTATGATTAAAACTTACCTGTTATATTGAATTATATCATTTAAAAAATATCAATGTTATATGTAAAAACTGCGGAATCGTTATAATTATTATAGAGAAATATTTATAAATTGAAAGTAAACCAGTAATATATTATATTAATACGCCTGTATCTGAATATGTGATTGAACTAAAATTAAATTGATTATTTGTAATTAATAAAATTTTGTAACGATATGTTTCTTGTTTTATTTAATTTGTGTTTAACTATACTGATCAACAGCCCGATTAACTATCGGCTGATAAAAACTTAAAAAGTCTGTTATGGTCAAATTGCTGTAAGAATTGTAAGGTAAGCTGTTACTGAAAATAATATAGTAAACATACATTTTTAAATGACTTTATTATTGCTTGCAAAAACAAAGATCTTAGTGACTCGCGTTTTGAAAGCCATGTAATAAAAAAAGCAAAAACATTTTGTCAGAAGTGGGATTCGAACCCACGCCCTCAGAGAGGACCAGAACACCCTGCACCCGCTGAGCGGGCAAGTTGCCTTGAGTCTGGCGCCTTAGACCGCTCGGCCATCCTGACATAGCATGCGAGCGCGAAATTAATCATTGCTTTCAAATAAAAAAAAATAGTATCTTCAACACGTCATGGTTGCATGGCATAATCGATAATAAACGTTCCGTTTTGGCGCCAACGTAAAATCTAAAAATACGTACTATGATAAACAGATATTTAAACATGAAAAATGCACAGGGCTATAGTCGGGCTACGCTAAGTTTGCAGAGGTCGAAATAAGGTTTTATTAAAAAATATATATATGGCCACATGGGGAAACTACAGCAAGAGGAATTTTTAATCTTGGTACTTGGCAATAATTCTTCCCTTTATTACAAAATGTGTCTAAATACCTACTGAAATAAATATCTGGGCCAGTCTTGCACACATAGATCTAGTTCCAACCAAACTAACTGATTTGTTTCAGGTTCTTGCATAATTTTATGCATTTAAGTATTATATTTAAATGCAAGATGTACATGTATACAAGACTCGCTTAGTTTGGTTGGGACTAGATCGATTTGTGCAAGACTGTCCTGAATATTTTTCAGTAGGTATGTAGAAACATTATAAGATATTTGCCAAGTACCGAGACTGATTAATCCTCTTTCTTGTGATGTGGCCATATGATTTTTTTTAAATAAAAACCTCTTTTTAACCTCTGTAAACTTAGCGTAGACGCACTCTATTTCTAGTTGCAATATCATGCGCTCTACAAATGTTGCCTATCTTTTTGAGTTCAAGATAGGCGGGGATGATGTATCGCGCGACAAGTGAAGACGGGGCTAGTTGTGTTAGCCTGCAGAGGCCCCGGGGCGGAGCGCCCCTTACGAAATCAAAAAATAATAACTAATTAACATCGTAAATATTAACAGCACAAATTTAAATTATAGATATTATAGTTGAATTAAATACACCCCGATCTCCTCAGATATAATTTTTTTTTTTTATATTTTCGACGTTATAATTATTTTTCTTTTTTGCAATAGAAATAATTAATACAAGGCAATAGAAGTCTGTTCAAATCGTGGCGCCATTTGCAATCTACTTGGCGGTTTTAACCTCATTGTTCAACTCATTCTATTGTTCGTTCAAGACCCATCTACGATAGCTAGAGAAATGAAATTTTATGGCTCTAGGGTACTATTTTTTGAGATATAAAGCGTTTCCAAAAACAAAGCCGTTCCAGAGATACACACGGTGTACGCCAGCTTGACGCCCGGTAGCGTACACCGTGAACAGGCCTTATAGTTTAAGGGTACTATTTTTTTCACCTAGGTATTTCGTCGGTACTATTTATTGGCTGCATCAGATTCTGAATATCTTTACGGTGTACTCTACCTTGACGGACACTCGCAATCTTAGTAACTCGAGACAAAATCGTATCATCGTGTCATAATTAGGGCTCCCGCTATCCGTGTTACACGTCGAAACGGATATCCGTGTTCTTAAGACCGGCGGTACTAAGAACCCGGATTACACGAACCCGCCGGGTACCGGAAACGTTTCTCAGAAACGTTTCTTCGTGTTCACGGGTTGTCCGTGTCCGACGGGTACACGTGTATTTAAAACCGGCCCGAACGGGTACGAACCGAAACAGTTGGACTCAAGGCACCATGATCTACTATTTAATGCTGACTTCAAGTTCAGATGAACTCTTTTGGCGTACGAATGTTTAATAATATGTAGTTTGTAACTGTGTTGGAAAATCATATTTAGCCAACTACTCAAAATATGTTTTTTATAATTATGAATCGAAGTAGGCATCGCTATTCTACATTGTCTGCTGTTTTTTATTCCTAATCTGCTCGTACCTAGTTTAGAAACTTTATTCTGATGTTCTAGTTTTGATTTTATAAAATTAAAAACTATTGCCTATCCTAAGTCTTTAAATTAAAAACAACATTTTATTTATAATGATATATCAGATATGTGACGAATATGGTTTGCAGATATACTAAAATATCAATTAAAAATAACAGTTTAGAATATAATTATGAATTACTTCGCAAAAACAACAAACATCTGCCAATGGCGCAAAAAGATAAACGTAAGCGTCATTATCAAGTGATCGTTCACAACTGGATTTCACCCGAGAACCACAAAAGTCCATGTTACCTTACTTAACTTGCGATAACATTGCTAATTTCGTTAACAAAGATCCTAAAATTGCTAATCATTCAAGTTTACTTGAGTGGCTTTAACAATAGCGTTCAGATAATAAAAGTGAACGCCAAACGCCCTTTTGTTCGCGCGTAACAAAGAAATAGGTTCCCAAACCATCATCACAAGTATGACTACCAATTATAAGCTTTATGTCGTAGCAATAAGGTTAAAACGTATGCACAAAAAATTGCAACAAATAAATAATATAAGTAAATGTTCTCTATTTATTTGGAGCCGCTACGCACTAACTCTGGCAACTGTTATTGATTATTTCACATTTTAAGGACATTTGTTGATGTTACTTGTTAATCACATATTAACATTTATTTTTTGATTTTAAATTGTGTTAGGATTGATTAAAGCCTTTTACATAACAAGTAACATAATAAACAAAAACCCGGTCAAGTGCGAGTCGAACGCGCGCACAAAGGGTTCCGTACCATTTCAGTTTTTGTTGTTATAGCGGCAATAGAAATACATCGTCTGTTAAAATTTTAACTGTCTAGCTATCACGGTTCAGGAGATACAGCCTAGGGACAGACAGACAGACAGACAGTGTACTCTTAGTATAAAATTAAATTATAATAGGGTCTCGTTTTTACCCTAAAAAGTGCTAGTATTTGAACTTTGAAGTCTTATATAAAAATGTCTACCTACTCGTATTCTATGCAAAAACTACCTGCTCTTAAAAGGCCGAACCCTTAGCCCAATAAATTGTTTATTGACTTTCGGCTTTACATATATACTTACACCACGGAATAAGATATGCTCGAAACTTATATAAATATTGTGTCTATTAATTTTTAGCTCGTACCACGATTCGTACCTTCGCTACTCGTTAAGGACGGATGCGGAGACACGGGTAAATAAGATCCGTTTCTACGGGTACCCGTGTACCCGTGGAAACGGATCTTAATTACACGTTTCCTAATTACCCGTGCGGAACGGGCCAGAAAACCGTGTCCGTGTTACTCAGAAACGGGTAATAGAAACGTTTACACGAAACCCGGACACGAGCGCGAGCCCTAGTCATAATCGGCTATGTCAAGGGTCGGCAAACTTTTTAGACAGAGCCGGAAAAATATCGATTTTTCGGCAGCTCAGAGCCGCAATTTTCTTTTCAGGTTTTTCAGTGTATACCAAATTTTTGAGAGGAATTTGAAGAGCCGTTGTTGACCCTTCAAAAAGCCACATGTGGCTCGCGAGCCGCAGTTTACCAACCCCTGGGATATGTGAACCGACCGCACGAGGGTTGGCCATTGGTTGGTCAACTGTGTTTCTATATTGTGCCAAATTAAATAAAACAAAACACAAAACTTAAAATCGTTTTTATTTACATGTCAATGGAAATTAACAAATGATGAAATTATGTAATACCGAAATAAATTATTGTATCAAGTAATACAACATTAAATACATAGAATTGTGGAATATTAATTGACGAACATGAAAATATCATTTCATTTAAAAATAATAAGGTAATAAATGGAATGAGAGCATTCGTAAAGACACACAGATTGAACTAAAAGTAAACTTCTCTTATCAAAAAGTAATAAGTAACAAAATCACTTAATTGAAGATCGACACAATAAATTATAAGAAAGACTTACACAACAGATATGCTTGAAAAACTAGTAGAAGAAAAATTTGGATTTCCAAATTATTATATACAATTTCCATTTTATTCAGACAGTCGTAGACCATACCAGTCGTCTACTTAGTTTAAAAATTACGTTATTTAGCCTCCTTACTTTAGGGGCCCAAGGTTTATTTTACTATAAAATTATTTATTATAAATCGAGTTAGTAAATAACTCAAGTCATTCAGTAAAAACGTCGAGCGTCCACGAGGGAATTATCCTAATAGGTCGGCTGTATAAAAATAAATCTAACAAGATTCGCGTTGAAATACAACATATTTCGAGGGGTATGCGCGGGGAGACTGGGCTGCCCGGTCGCTCGTATATTATGTACAAAATACTGGATCTGAAAAGGATAAAACGTTTTGATAAATAAGCTATGCCGTATATTGTAACCCGATTTTGGTTACGCGTGGTTCGCATGTAAAAAGTGCAAATCTATGAGACTGGTACCATATTCAAATCGCTAGTTGATATTTGAAGAGTTCCCTCGATTTGTCCATGATCGCGTCATCAGATCTTAACCGATAGAATTGGCTGAAATTTCACCCCTTTTAAGATGTACAGTTTATCGAAAACCACCCTGTATCGTTAGGTGACAACCAAAACTCACTAAATACACTGAACAAATCACAGACATAATCAACCTTATTAATCGTCCAAATACGGTTGATTTTCCTTTTGAGTTTATTTGGTAGCATGAGAAAATGGTCACAAAATACGCAAATTTTCGAGAAAAACGGCGTTTTCCGTAAACAAACTAAATTTTTGCAGCCTTTTTCATTTATATCATTTTTTTTTGGTGTCCGTCAAGATAGCGTACACCGTAAAGATATTCAGAATCTGATGTAGCCAATAAATAGTACCCAAATAGTACCGACGAAATACCTAGGTGAAAAAAATAGTACCCTTAAACTTTCCGAAATATAAGGCCTGTCCACGGTGTACGCTACCGGGCCGTCAAGCTGGCGTACACCGCTTGTATCTCTGGAACGGCTTTGTTTTCGGGAATGTTTTATATGTCAAAAAATAGTACCCAAATAGTACCCTAGAGCCCTAAAATTTCACTTCTCTAGCTATCGTAGAAGCCGAGATATTCCATGACTTAACGGTGTACAAAATTTCGCAGCGTCAAGCTGGCGTACCC
Source organism: Eudemis profundana (assembly GCA_947034925.1). Taxonomy (NCBI): domain Eukaryota; kingdom Metazoa; phylum Arthropoda; class Insecta; order Lepidoptera; family Tortricidae; genus Eudemis; species Eudemis profundana. The sequence continues at coordinate 20,120,623 of OX344803.1, forward strand.
GGGAATTTCATATAGAAAGGCTTAAAATTCCGAAATGAGGTATATACCAATAAATAGTACTATAAATAGTACCCCTTTTTCATTAATAATAATATACAAAAACTATATAGAAAACTGAAAAAAATCAAGACAAACTTCTACATAGTAAAAGTACAGGCACGCAAAAAAGTGTTTGGCATGTAACGAATTGACTCAACTAGAAACTACCATGGCCTCATATTGAACCTTAACTTAATGCATATAGGTGTTTTTACAATCAATATTTCCAAGTAACGCCATTTTATTATCGAGCGTAAGGACAAAAACAAGTTTGCCGGCCGGCGATGCTGGCAGGTACCTATATAAAAAAAAGGTTTCCGGTTGGATAGCCAAACGTTAAGTAAATTTATGCTCACTGCAATCCCAATAAGAACTAGTTTTGCTTAATCTTAGCAGAAACGAGTATTCGATATGACAAAAGTTAGAAGCTCTATCAATGACTGTACTAAGATGCATTTGTATGGAGAAGTTTGGCTTGATTTTTTTCAGTTTTCTATATAGTTTTTGTATATTATTATTAATGAAAAAGGGGTACTATTTATAGTACTATTTATTGGTATATACCTCATTTCGGAATTTTAAGTCTTTCTATATGAAATTCCCGGGTACGCCAGCTTGACGCTGCGAAATTTTGTACACCGTTAAGTCATGGAATATCTCGGCTTCTACGATAGCTAGAGAAGTAAAATTTTAGGGCCCTAGGGTACTATTTGGGTACTATTTTTTGACATATAAAACGTTCCCGGAAACAAAGCCGTTCCAGAGATACAAGCGGTGTACGCCAGCTTGACGGCCCGGTAGCGTACACCGTGAACAGGCCTTATATTTCGGAAAGTTTAAGGGTACTATTTTTTTCATCTAGGTATTTCGTCGGTACTATTTGGGTACTATTTATTGGCTACATCAGATTCTGAATATCTTTACGGTGTACGCTATCTTGACGGACACTTTTTTTGGTGGATTTTTTCTTCAGATCAGTGGTTTACATTTTTAAACAATTAGATCAAAGTTATACCGCGTCAAATTTCACTGAAAGTTTAAAAATGTGTAAAAAAAACGAATGGCCACAAACAAAAATTTTAATCAGTTTTACCGATAAAATTGGCTGAAATTTCACCCCTTTTATACTATTTAGTTCATCGAAAACCACCCTGTGTATATTTATGTCGGGAATTCGTAGAAGCGCTCTCAGGGTGACCACTATTTACAACAATCAAAATTCCCTGACTTTTCCCGGTTTTCCAGCCGTTTTTTCTAGTTTTTCCCTGACTATAATCTTAACCCTTAAAGGCATGATTTTTTTATCGTTACTAAAAAAATATGTGGATACCTAATGGCGTAATAAACACTAGAAAAATATAAAAAAAAAAATTAGTAAACTTGTAATGTATGTACATTATACTAAAAAACAATTACTTATTTTGTTAAAAACCGTTATAAACACACTCAACGAAAACCTTAAATATTTAACTTTTTCAAAATTGCCGCCATTTTGCTCAAAAAATCTACTAACTTTTTTTTAAATACAATTTTGCCAAAAATATTTATGGATGTATTCGGAATCTAACACGTAAATGTCACATTTATTAAAAAAAGTAATAAATATGATTTTGGATAGCTGCATATTGCTGCACTGGCCATCAAATATACGATGCAGATATACAGGGTGATTGGAAATTCGACCTATCCCTTGAAAGGGGTTATTCTAGAGCTTATTTGCAATGATTTAAGTCCAATCAACCGGGGGTCAAAACTCAATGGTTATCAAGTTATTTGACTTTTAACTTATTTTTTTTAAAACCCGCATTCGATCTAAAACTGCTTATTGTGAAAAAACTACTTAAATTAGTAATGAAAAAGAGCCATCATCTAATAGCCAATAAATAGTTGATTACGAAAAATCCAAAAAACATGCCAAAACCTTTGAAAATGTTACCAATAAAAGAATTTAAAGTCAAAAGTTTTTGGATTTTGTTCAAAATTTGGATTAGAATCACTAAAAGTTGCCTTCGGTGATATTTCAATAAGTAATTTATCAATCAGTTCCCGGTTGCGTTAAGTTTGCACCTAATTTGTAAGTTACACCAAGGAAACCAAGTGCAAACTTAAGGCAACCGGGAACTTACAGATAAATTCGGAAGGACGGAACGGAAGGTTACTTTTAGTGACTTCTAACCTAAGAAGATGAGATAAAATAAGAAACCGAAGACAAACAAAGCCCACGGAGAAACTAAAGTGACACAAACAAACTGATTAAGGGTCCGGTACGCTAGGCGAAATTCTCTACCACCTCTCTTATTATTAATGTTATTTTAAAAAGTTATGCAAAAAATGTCAACAATTCTACCTTTTTAGAAAGCTTATGAACTGAGGAAATAATTTTAGTAATTTTTACGCGAAGTGTCGTAATTTTTTTTAGTAATGCCTCAAAGAATTACAAAATTTTGAACAAAATCCAAAAACTTTTGACTTTAAATTCTTTTATTGGTAACATTTTCAAAGGTTTTGGCATGTTTTTTGGATTTTTCGTAATCAACCATTTATTGGCTATTAGATGATGGCTCTTTTTCATTACTAATTTAAGTAGTTTTTTCACAATAAGCAGTTTTAGATCGAAAGGCGGGTTTTAAAAAAAATAAGTTAAAAGTCAAATAACTTGATAACCATTGAGTTTTGACCCCCGGTTGATTGGACTTAAATCATTGCAAATAAGCTCTAGAATAACCCCTTTCAAGGGATAGGTCGAATTTCCAATCACCCTGTACATCATTATGCATTTAAGGGTTAAATGTAATAAGGATGAAATATACAGGGTGTTTGGTCCATCGTTTGCCAAATTAAAATGGTATTTTCTATCCCTCTACGCTCTCTAAAAAATTTTTTGACCCACGTATATTTTTTTTCTTTCTTTTGTTGTTTTTAAAGAATTTACAGGCCCGACGCGTTTAAATTTGAATTAAAAAAAAAGTAAGTGCAAAAGAGATGAAATGTTTATTGCATCGTGATGTGTAACGTTTCACGGTTGTATCAGAGTTCAAATTACTGACATGTTACTGCTAGTTTTTTTTTTATTGACCTTCAAATGTTTTACAACATGTAAAAATTTTGTCAAAGATGAATTTTGATTTGCAATAAAAAAAAACTAAATGAGACCCACGTTCTTAAAATTGTTTTAAAAAATTCTGTGCTCTATCCTCTTTCTAATGATGTACAATAACCCCAAAGAACCTTTCATGAACTTTATTTTTTCCCGATTTTTTGTAACGGACGCAACAGGCAAATTCACGATGCCCAAACATTGACGCTGTATCTTTGCGGGTTTTCATTTTTCGGCGACCAGGCTTGCAGGTTGTGAAGATGTAAATTCCCTGACCTTCAATAAATTTCCCTGACAATTCCCTGACTTTTCCATGACTAGTGAAATTCCCTGACATTTCCCGGTTTTCCAGAAAGTGGCCACCCTGGCTCTCAAGGCGGCGAGCCCTTGCCGTGCGCGGACGCACATGCGAGTGATTGATTAGATAATTGGACTAAAGTAAACGCCATAATTAGGCGAACTAGTTTGCCAGTTCCACAAGCACAAATGTTGCCAGAGTTAGGCCAGTGATGTTTTGTCGATATAATAAAAATAAAGAACGATATAATGAAAATAAAGAATGGTGACTGTGACTAAATTTATGTTTATGTTTATGTTAGTGTTATTTATGTGTTTTTGTGTCGGTAATTATTAAAAAAAATTAATGTTGTACCAATGGGTTTATACCTGAATAAATAGCGATTTTATTTTTATTTTTTTTTATAACCTAATAAATAATGTAAGGCGACACAATAAATTCTTGAAAATATTAAAGGACTTCAAGTTTCATGAATTTTATCGATATTTACCTATGACCATTTAATTGTCTGTGAGTCAGGCAACATTTTTATCTGTCAAACTAGTTCGCCTAATTATGGCGTTTACTTTAATTTAACTGTTTTTATCATCTCGGGGGACCCATTGGCGAATTTACCCATCAAAATGCCCACAGATGACGAAATATCTGATTTGCAGAACCATGTGATCAAATATGGCTTATTTTTGACCCCCCTGGTGATATTTGGTGATTGTATCATTCGTGATGCTTTCCTGACCCCCCCATAGACGATCACATGATTTCTGGACGAGCCATTACCGAGAGCGACACTACAGTACTGACCCGTGTTGGTTCTATCTGTTCTAGTCGCTCTCATCATCATCGTCACTGAAAGTGTATTTCTTGGCGGCGGGTCTGGCGCGGCCGCCCGCGCGCGCCGGCGGCGGGCTGCTGCTCAACCCTTCAGACTCGGAACCGCTGCTGGACTTCTTCACTTTCTTCTTCGGATTGGGCTTCTTTTTATCCTGAAACGAGTTATTTTAACACTCACGACGAGACAATAGTACATTACACAACTAGGGTGGCAAAATAAAAAAAGGCCGCGATAGCGGATGTTTACGGCGAGGAACGTAAATATGCCATCGAGGGTTTACTTTATTACCTCCCGTGTTGTATACGTCATTTTATGTCGACACTTGGCAAGAAAGCGGCTTTTTCCGTACGCGTAACGTGCGGTAAAAGCCACTTTATGACCAGGTGTGGCATAAAAAAATTAAAACAACCCAAGAAACCGACAGCGCCCGCTAGGCGGGTTTGTTAGAACAATAATGCGGGACGAAAAAACGGCCGGCATCTGAGCAAAAGTTCGTGCGCCCGCTAAGCGGGTGCTTGGGCGTGAAAGTGTTAAGCGTAAATATGACGGACTAGCTATGAGGTGGTTAAATGGAGTCATGGATATAGTCCGACTCTTCCCAGGTCAATTTTTCGCTTCGAGCCCTAATCTTTCAAAGGCCATTGTCTCTATTATCGCAAAACCGAGTTAGCACGTGCCACAACAACATTCATATTGAAAAATAAACGGTATCGTCATAGTATTAAGATTCATGTTTAAGGTTTATGTTTACGTGCCAATAGAAGCACATCACGGCACGCTTGCGTCGATAGCGCAGTAATCAATACAATAACCAATAAAACGCTTAACGTTTCCTCACTGGGACAATCGTATGCTTGGACTAAATTCTTAACATGATCAGCAGGGAGCGTACTTTTGGTGCCGATGACGTCAAGCTACATACAGCATGATTCACCTTAGGGTTAAGATTGATCTATCGTTACCGATAATTACCGGTATCCTACAATCTATGAATTAATTTTATCACTACTTTCATTAGTTAGTGTCAATGGTAGAAGCCATTTTATAAAATAAGATGTGTCTGCCCCTATGTTATCTTATTTACTGAAACAGAAAAATAAATCAGAAACTCATTTTCATATAGAAGGAACCGCGTGAATATAATACATTCAGATACGTATATGTCAAATCGCATATCCGATTAATATTTCCAATTTCCCGTTAAAATAAATAAATAAAAACAGATGTATACATTTTATTTTTACTTACAAAATGTCTTCAACCATTGACACCAATCAATGGAAGTAAAAAATATAATTAATTCATAACCTAAACGATACCGGTAATTTACGGTAACAGTAAATCAATGTAATACCTTAACTAAATCAGCCTGTATGTACGTTGACGTCATTTGCCTGTCATCGGCACTAAAAGTACGCTCCCTGATGATCAGCGAAACACATTATGACTAGGGTAAGTGTGAAAAAACCCAACGAAAGTTCGCTACATTGTAACCAACGCTCATGCTACGGCTACACACATCGCGATAACGCGACGTTCTCTGACGTATAAAAATAACTAGACATCAACACGAATCTTCGCGTTATCGCAATGTGTATTAGCATAGTGAGTAGTGATGGGTCGCTACCGGTAACTTACTAAAGGCGGGAATATTCCCAGTAACATTACCAGTAATATTACCCACGATCGGTAAGATTGGGTAATATTGAAAAAAATGTTAGAAAGTAGATGTTTTATTCGTGTTAAGTACTAACAGAGTTTACATTGCACCGATTTTTAATGATAAAAGTTACGAATCTTTTTTAAGTTAGTAAATTACCAATCTTACCAGTAACATTCTCAATGTTACTGGGTATTTTCCCAATGCTACCGGTAATATTACCAGGTAAGATACGAAACTACAGTGTTACTTGAGATTTATTTATCAATTACTTAGTTCAAGGAGCAATATATGAATATCTGGAGGCACGGTAGTGCCCCGCCAAGTCGAGCAAAACAAAGGCACGGCCGTACCATCTTTTTTCAAAGCCATTTTCAGCCTCCTGTAGTTTTGGGCTGGCTAAAGCTAGAAACCTTGAATTTACAGGGATATATAGGGCATAATAAGACTTAAATATATTTTCAAAAACATTTAATTTGAACGTGTAGTTTAACAACTATTGCACGTCAAAGTTCTTTAGTTTTGTCACTGACTGACTGACTGGTGATCACCATAATTCTAAGGTACTTCTAGCAGACACAAGCTCCAATTTTTTAGCTGTTAGGCTATCATGTCATGCAAAACCTAAAAATATTGCAATTTCATAATCATCAATATAAACTGCATAAGTAAGTTTGTAATCCTATACAAATACATGCGATTACAAAGTTACTTTTGTAGTTCAAATATGGAAATAGAATGGATTGGAATGTAATAATAAAGGAAGACCACTTACAAAAAGAAATGAGATCCCATCAAAAACATTACATGTAAAAAGGTGTAAGTTTTGCAACGCAATCTATCCATTCTATTTCCTATTTGAACCACAAAAGTAACTTTGTAATCGCCTGTATTTATATAGGATTACAAACTTACTTATGCAGTTTATAACAGCTAAAAAATTGGAGCTTGTGTGTCTGCTTAGAAGTACCTTAGAATTATGGTGATCACCAGTCAGTCAGTCAGTGACAAAACTAAAGAACTTTGACGTGCAATAGTTGTTAAACTACACGTTCAAATTAAATGTTATTGAAAATATATTTAAGTCTTATAGGGTCACAGTCTTACAGGGATATATCTGTAAATTCAAGGTTTCTAGCTTTAGCCAGCCCAAAACTACAGGAGGCTGAAAATGGCTTGAATGGCTTTGAAAAAAAGATGGTACGGCAGTGTCTTTGTTTTGCTCGACTTGGCGGGGCACTACCGTGCCTCCAGATATTCATATATTGCTCCTTGAACTAAGTAATTGATCAATAAATCTCAAGTAAAACTGTAGTTTCGTATCTTACCTGGTAATATTACCGGTAGCATTGGGAAAATACCCAGTAACATTGAGAATGTTACTGGTAAGATTGGTAATTTACTAACTTAAAAAAGATTCGTAACTTATATCATTAAAAATCGGTGCAATGTAAACCCTGTTAGTACTTAACACGAATAAAACATCTACTTTCTAACATTTTTTTCAATATTACCCAATCTTACCGATCGTGGGTAACTTACCGGTAAGTTACTAGTAATATTCCAATTGGAAATTTACTGGTAACGGGAATGTTACCGCCGACCCATCACTAATAGTGAGATAAAAACACTAACCTTTTTACTATCAAATATGCTGTCATCGTCGCTATCCAAACTAAGAACTTTAGCCGGCCTCTTCTTAGGTTTTTCCTTCTCAGCTGGCTTCTCCTTCTCAGTCTTCTTTTTAGGGGCTGCCTTCTTCTTAGGAGGGGGTGATGCCTCCACGACCCCTGGTTCATCGTCGCTCGATAACACGGTCGGCTCTGAGGACTTTTGGTTCAGAATCTTCGAGAAGGACTCGTCTTTCTTAGATTCTTCGATGAGCGAGTCAAATAGGCAATCTGAAAAAATAAGGAAACCCATTGAATTTCAATGTAAAATTTGATAGGTCTTCTTAGTTTGAAACAATGCTGAGGACGAGCTCTATCCAAACATCGTACAAGCTATATAAAGGCTAATAACTTGTTGGCTGAGCCAGCGAGCGAAAAAATGATATTTTCGCACTAATAAATCTCGATTTTTCAGAAATCCATCGATTCAACAATAGTAAGCCCCCCAGATAAACTACTGCCAAAAAATTCATCGTCACAGTGCTACCGACTGAAATTATGATTTTTGAAGGAAATTCAATATAAGTGCAATTTTTTATAAGAATAGCTTTTAATTGTGAAATTAGTTAAAAAAGATGTCACAAGATTAGAATTAAATTAAGTCAAGTTAATGAAAAAGTAATCCAAATTTGCCCCGGCTTTACTAATTAAGCGATTTGTTCCAGGGTATTATATAATTTCAATGTATTTAAAGATGTACATGTATTTATTTGCCAAGTATCAAGACTAATTAATCATCTTGTGATGTTGCCATGCGTGTTTTTTGCAATAAAACCTTTTTATGCCACACCCAAGATGCTTCTATCTCTAAAGTTTAAACTACTTTTATGCCACACCTGGCCATAAAGTGGCTTTTTCCGCACGCTACGCGTTCGGAAAAAGTCGCTTTCTGGCCAAGTGTAGACATAAAATGATGTACACAACACGGGAGGTAATAAAGAAAGCCCTCGATCGCATATTTACGTGCCTCGCCTAGGGCTCGGGCCGGAAACATCTGCGATCTCTGCCTTTCTTTATATTACCACCCTAGTTGTGTAATTTACTATTTTTACCCGACTGCGGCGAAGCCCAAAGGAGGGTAATGTATTTGACCTGTATGTATGTATGTCCGTTCCTGTGTCCGCTCGTAACTACTCAACGGCACAACCGATTTTGATAAATGATACATCATTGGATTCGTCTTGATGGCGCGAGTGTCACTGGGTATGAAGTTCGTGGGGTACAAAATGGCGGATTTTATGCACTTTTAAAGTGCACCGCGGTCGGGTTTTTTTTAGTAAAAATATTTTTTAAAATAAAAATGTGGTTATTGACCTCTGCAGACTTAGCGTCGTCTGACTAAGTGTCCTTACCGGAGTCCATCTCGGCTGGTTTCTTCTTGGGGGGTTTCTTGACGGCGAAGTCGTCGTCATCGTCGCTGATGGACATGGCGCGCGCGGGCGCGTCGGCACCGTCCAGCTTGTTGTCCAGCAGCTCCGGCTCCGAGTCAGACGACGACCCGTCCGAACCGTCCTTGTACTTCTGAACCTATACATATAATAGGGATGACGACTGGGTTAACCCCTCGTATGCGGCGAAAAAAATTGTTATTGAAAAATTGAGCTTAAAACATAAAGTTCAACGCTTGGCACGGACCCGTGTCTAAGCATACGACGGGTTAAAATATATAATTCTCTTTAGTCCGTGAGTTAGATTATGGAAAAATATGACACGTATTTTTTGGTTTATGAAAATATTAAAAATCGACAAAGTTATACATCATCAAACTTCTGGAGTGGGGGCTTTTGACGTCACTCCTAGGTGAAAATTGTACCAAGGAGTGACGTCGCTCGAAACTTCTAAGCACTCTATCTTCGTTATTTTTTGTTTGTCAACCCAAAGAAAAAATACGCGTACAATATTTTTTAATAATCTAACTGACGGACTAAACAGTTTTTTTTGTCGTCTAGCCTCTTGTAACATTTAAAGCACAGTATTTTAAACATTTACATCAATGTATTAATATAACTTTATGCCACACCTGGCCATAAAGTGGCTTTTACCGCACGCTACGCGTACGTAAAAAGCCGCTTTCTGGCCAAGTGTAGACATAAAATTATGTACAAAACACGGGAGGTAATAAAAGCCCTCGATCGCATATTTACGTCCCTCGCTTGCAGCTCGGGCCGCAAACATCTGCGATCTCGGCCTTTCTATGTACTCTAACATGTATCAAAATAAATCAGTACGTCTAGCATAACTGGCCCCGACTTCGTTTCTCGCGCAACAGAGCATCACCTGTCACTGTCACACTATATTGAGTGGATAGAGATAGGTAGCATTTCGGCCATTCTCACGAAGTATGACTGCGTCTAATTACCACGTCTCCATACATTTAGTATGAAAACAGCGTCGCGGTAATTAGGTGACCGCAGACATACTTCGTGAGAATGGCCGATTTGTCGCGCGACAAAGAGTCGCGTGTTACAGTTGGGCTTCGATCTGTACCTCTACAGATCGGAGCCGGACAGTCGGGTACCTTTCCTTGTGAGTGAAACACTAACCTTCGTGGCAGCTCTGCGGGCGTTGGGCCTCTCCCTGGGAATGACGGGCTCGGCAGACACGTCCGCGTCCGACCCTGACATCTCCCCGCTATCGCTACCGTCGAAGGTCATCTTCTTCTGTAACACGTTTGTTTTACAGTTAGGAACTTGAGGAGCAAATTGGGGTTTACGGGAATTTTTGTTTTAAAATGTACGGTTAGGTCAAAGTATACAGACAAGCAATTAAGCGACTTCGGTCGTTTAGGAGCGCGCGACACGTATTTACACAGACGCACGACGCGCGCCTGTGTGAGTGAACGCCATACTGTGGCATGCTCGCGCATGCTCAAATCCTTGCCTGTGGTGCGTCCGTACACGGCGCGCACACATGCGCGCTCCCGATGTACCTTTTGTGGGAAGATTAACTACCGTATACCGTGGTTAGGTGAAACTTAAGCTACGTCTAAATACCGTCTGCAGCCACAAGACAGGGAAAAATGGAAATATCTGGAAGAAGCCTTCACCCTAAGAGGGGTCCTTAAAACTAATTATTTATTATTGTAAATATGAAATATTATTTGAAATGAGATTATTCCAATTTTGAAATGAGATCATTTAATGAATAAATTCATTGTAATGAAATGATGATTTTTATTCTAATTTGTACGAGAATGTGCATGAATTGTTTTAAGGAATAAACAGGCTTTTCATTTTTATTTATTTAAATACCGTCTAACCTGTCAGTTCATGACGAAAAGCCCTTATATGGGGTGCCGCAGTGTTCACAGGGGCCATAACACTACAGTGGCGCAAATATTCCCAGACTGCATTTAGCAATGACTTGAGTTGATACGCCAACCAAGACAATTATCGGATCATTGGATGTGCATGTCTATATAATGAAACGCAGGCTCCCTTGTAACAAAAACAAATGTGTTGTTACCAGCCAAAGGTGGGACCGACACAAACGATGAGACACAATCAGCTTACCTTCTTAGGTTCCTTCTTGAAGGCGAGCTTGGTCTGCTTGAGGCCGTTCTTCTCAGGTTTCTCCGGTTTCTCAGCCTTCTCCTTCTTCACCTTGGCCACCTTCGGCTTCTTTTCGCCACTGGACGGACTGATGCCGGCTGGGTCATCCTGGAAATGACATGATAATTTACAAAAAGTTACATAGAACATAAAAAAAGTTTCAAGTCTAAATTAGCAAAATTTTAACTGAAATACATAAACAGCATAAGTTGAAATTCTGTCATTCATGAAACTTCTTTGTTGGTTTAGTCATACTCCGCGAACCTTTTCAGATATGTACCAGTATATAGTTATAGTTTGAACTACTTGCAAACTGCCGAATATGGACGGTGTTACGCGATAACGTGTTAAGTGCTATGGAAATCCTATGCACTTGACATATTATTGCATAACAGGGTCCATATTACAGGGGAGTATAGGTAGTTTCACGAGAGTTGAGGCCACGCACACAACAACACTGTCATGTAATGATAGCGGGATTTTAAATTACTGTTCTTTTTTCGTACCGATAGCAGGTTCAACAGTGAATTGCAAGATAGACCAAAAAGTTTGTTTAAACTATTGCCTTGTGTTTATTTACTCACTTCATTCATTTCATTCATTCACCTTTTTTGCAATGAGTACATTATGTAGCTGTGTGTGTAATCATTCACATCAACTCTCGTGAAATAACCTATACAGAATATTCACATCCCAGCATAAATGTTAACTTTCAGCCCGCCAAACATGATGGCGTCGCATCACAAGAGAAGCGGTGGGGCAAGACTCGACCGAGAAATAACCACGACCACTCTGCCAAGAGTGCACAACTAAGAACAGAATATTTTCGAAAATGAAGTCAATGTTTTATGATGGAACGAAAGAGAATGCATGGAATGTATGAACTTAAGCGGTACCACAGAATAAGTAATAGTACGAATCTCTCTCTCTCTCTAACAAAACTGTCGTTCGTGTCCGACCACCGGACGGTCTCTCTCTATCGTATAAGGCCACGCGGCGAAATCGCGGAGTGAGTTACTCGGCAGTACATTCCATGACACTTTCTAGTATTTTCAGTATTAAAATACAAAATCCTACATCATATTATTACTGTATTCTAAAATAAAATAAATAGTACATTACATTACACAACTAGGGTGGTATAGCAGGGAAGGGCCGAAATCCCAGATGTTTGTGGCCCGAGATGTAAGCGAGGGACGTAAAGATGCGACCGTGGGCTATCTTTGTTGCCTCCCGTGTTGTGTCCATAATTTTATATCTACACGTCGCCAGGAGGCGGCTTTTTCCGTACGCGTAGCGTGCGGTAAGGGCCGCTTTATGGCTAGGTGTGGCATAGAAGAGGTTTGTAATCATCGATTGTATACCTATCAAAATTGTAATTGTGGAATACTTGTTGTGGTAAATAAATATTATTATTATATAGTAGGGACTCACCGGGTCATACTCCTTTTTGATCTCCTTCCTCGTCTTGGCCTTCTCGGCGGCCTGGATCCTCTTGATGAGCTCCTCGGAGATCTTGGGCTCCACGCGGCGGCCGTTCGTGGACGGAGCGATATCCAGCATCGACTTGCGGCTCTTGTTCTTGTTAGCCTGAACATATTAATAGTACATTACACAACTAGAGTGGTAAAACAAAGAAAGGCCGAGATCGCAGATTTTTGCGGCCCGAGCTGCAAGCGAGGGACGTAAATATTCGATCGAGGGCTTTCTTTATTACCTCCCGTGTTGTGTACATAATTAAAACCAACGCTGCGCAGTCGCAAGGCACACGGAATTTGTGTTAATTATTATGTATTTTGTTGTAAAATTGTCTGTATGTTTCTCATTGTTATTCTGTATTGTGTAAGTTTTGTAACTGTTGTGTTCAATGTGGCAATAAATGTTTCTTATTCTTATATTACATTGTTTTATAACAAAGAGAATATATACTACGACGCATGGAAAGTGCTGGGGGAACCTTTGACTATAAAAACTATCTCGAGTTTACCTAAAAACTAACTGATTTCGTGAATTTTTCTCCCACTACGTTAATGAATTATGAAAACCAAATTTACATTTTCCTATTTCACATACCTTCATCCTGTCCATCTGGAGTGCATTGCAAGATAACAGAAAAATGAATAATCAGGAAAAATTAATAATTTCAGCTTACATTACGTTTCCAACACGCGCTTAACAACATTTGCCTAACCATTCACTATATACTCCCCTTTTAAAACCCATTCTGTAGCATCCTGAGAACATCGCGGTAGGAAGCTCATTCTACATCCAGAGCGGAAATAGGGCATTTGACAAAAATCTAAATTCATTAATTAACGCCAAACTCCAAATTATGTTTCCAAAACTGCTCGGGTATAAACAATTACACTCATTTTCGAGCCACCAACGATTTTAAATAAATTAAATAAATATTAGGGGACAATCTTACACAAATCGAACTAGTCCCATAGTAAGCTCAATAAGGCTTGTGTTATGGATACTAGACGACGAAAGTAAAATACCAAAAAGTAAAAATGAGGCACAGCCTTAAGCATGACGTCACAATACACAACTGTATACTTCTCGAGCGTTTTGACAATTCATAAAAAGAAATTGATTTGATCTGTCATCGAATAGTCTATTACTTTGCACCCGCACAGTGCGTGACCATTTTGGCAGCCAAGTTATGTGGATGAATATATCCGAAGTAGTTACCAATGCTTTAGCAGTCTTCTTGTTGGTGCTGGCTTCATCTTGTCTCTCTTTCTCCTCTACATCTTCAAGCTTGATGAGGAACACGTCCAGATCCTCGCGCCAGAGCATAGAAGGAGTCTTCTTCCTGTTAAAAAAACAATTATTTAGTAAAGAAGGGGAAATGAGAAATTTTAGTACTGCTAACTTCTAATGATAAAATGTCAACTCGTGTCTTTGTCTCAACCTGCTTATAACAATAGGCCCTATTGAATAGGGTATTTGACAACAATCAAAATCCAGTCAAGGTGGTCCGGCCAGCGACCTGGTTTGACCCCAGGGAACGCCACGGCCCCCAACTGGTCCGATTTCTGCTACAGTAGATAAGGCTTGCAAGTTAGTCAAAGTTAAAAACTTGCACATCAAAAAAATCCATATGTACATCAAAGCTATGTTTTGATGTTTGTTTTGGTATTTTTTGATGTGCAAGTCAGTATTTCAGTTAGGTTATGGTTTTTTTTTTACGTGCCTTTAAGTACTACAATAACTCTAACCACCAAGTTAGGCTTCCAATACTGTCCGGATAGTATCAATTACTTATTTTCGTGCCACCAACGATTTTAAAATAACAAAAACTAAAAATAAGGCACCATGTTGTGAATGACCTCACAAGTCTGTATTTCATACTAAACTGCACAATTTCTGAGCGTTTTGGTACTTTTTAAAAAGAAGCTGATAACTATAATCAAATAGCCTATTTTAAGATTTTATCATGCAAACATTTATCCCTAGTTATTATCCTTACTTAGAAGAATTAGGATTACAGCATCACTAATTGAGATTGTGACCGACTTACTTGAGAATATCGAGCTCGGATAGTTTCTGGTCCCTCTGTTTCAACAGCTCATCTTTCTTCTCCTTAGTGAGCATCCACATCGACATGCCCAGCAGGTAGTTGAACTTCTTCACCTCTTTCAGGGCTTGGAATGCTTTTTCTGTAATATCCATAGAGGTCAATGCTAAGTATTTATAATAATTTATGCCACACCTGGCAATAAAGTGGCTTTTACCGCACGCTACGCGCACGGAAAAAGCCGCTTTCTGGCCAAGTGTAGACATAAAATTATGTACACAACACGGGAGGTAATAAAGAAAGAACCCTCGATCGCATTTCCATCGCTTGCAGCTCAGTTCGCAAACATCTGCGATCTCGGCCTTTCTTTGTTTTACCACCCTAGTTGTGTAATGCACTATTATGCCACACCTGGCCGTAAAGTGGCCACATGTGACCACAAAGTTTAAAAAAAAACTATATTTTTTATCGTCTTAAAGAAAAATTTAAGTCAATTTCGGAATGCTTAAATAACACCTGACTGAAAAAATAACTGTATGACAACTATGTGCTTAAACGCACTTTTTCGTGCTCAAAATGCTATTTATTTCATACAGACTTAGTACAGAGAGGACAAGAGATGACGTCACAGGGTGCGTCCGTTTTGTATTGGCCGTTTTCAACGCTCGGTGCGGTCGGCTACTTTTG
Organism: Eudemis profundana; assembly: GCA_947034925.1. NCBI lineage: Eukaryota > Metazoa > Arthropoda > Insecta > Lepidoptera > Tortricidae > Eudemis > Eudemis profundana. The sequence goes on from OX344803.1 coordinate 20,135,980, forward strand.
ATTGCAATTTGTGGCTGTTATAGTAATCCAAGTGTAGTAGTTATATAGTAGAATCCATTTACATCAGAAACAAAATTTAGGACATAAGCCTATTGTCATGTAGTTTTTGCATACCTGAGTCAACAGGCTTATTGTCTGTCATGTAGTTCTTGCATACCTGAGTCAACAGGCTTGCCCTTCTCTGGTTCTGGCTCGGGCTCCTCCTCAGATTCAGGCTCTTCTTCCACCACTTCTAGCCCCTGCATCTTGGAAGCGCGCTTCTTCCACTCGGCGATGGGGTCCGGTGCGTAGCCTAAAAGAAAAAAAAAACAGTTAAAATCAAGAAATATACCACTATCTACCACTGTGAAATTGCCAAATTCTTGAAGACCGAAGGAAGGTCTGCTCCCGAAAATAGACTGATATACTAATTTAGGTCGCAGGAAATCGATGGAGGCGCAAAGCTTGCGATCGTTCGTTGTGGAAGTCTTTGTGGGAGACCGAAGTTGCCATCTCAAGAGTTGAAATTATTAAACGCACTTGGGAGGAGTTTGTGGCCGCTTGCTGCTTCACTAGTAGTTTCCGGAAATATTCCAAATCAGTATATTTCCCAAAATCTTCTATACACCTTCCATGTAGCTGATGGCATCAGGTTCTATGGTTTTTTTATAAAAACTATCCTGCGACTGGTTTCAGTAGCTGATGGTAAGCAACTACGAGGCCAAAAATGTAGCTCGCCAGTTCAGTAGATTCCTATTTACTTGTGTCTTGAAGAGTCCTAAGTTGTATTTGTCAGGAAATACCGACGCTGGGAGAGCATTCCATTTCTTGGCAGTACACATTAAAAACGATGAAGCAAATCGCTTCGTGCCAATAAATGGAATATCGACAGCAAAAGGATGAAGTCGCTCTCCACGCTTGGATGTTCGATATTACTACTATCTTGCCTCTTTTTTATGAGTTCCTCCACCATGACCTTCCTCTTGTTTTCGACGACCAGTCCCTAGTCACACTTCTCGAAGATGAAGCGCGCCTGATTGGAGAGCTTGTCGATCTCTTACTAGCAAGCACTACTCTTAGCCTAATAGTGAGCGAAATAGGACCAACTTATGAAGACCCAATGCCATACTATATCCAGGCTTATAGTATCTCCTAAACTTTTCCTTTGTTTCTGTTGAAGATGTCTTGATTCCCTAATGTCTACATATCATGCCCTATGGAAGTTTCATACTAATACTGCTAGTTGGTTGGTAGTTTTTGAACTTCTCGATGTACAAGCGCGCCTAGTTGGAGCTTGTGGGCTAAAAAACACTGGTCCTAGCCTAAGAGTGGATAAAATAGGACTTACCTATGTAGACCGAATGCCTGGTGTAGTATCTACTTAACTTTTTCTTGGTTTCAATTGGAGATCTCTTGATTTTATGTATGTATCAGAGCTGAAGAGAATCATAGTACACTGCTACTGCTCTTACCTCGTTTGATGAGTTCCTCGACCATGACCTTCCTCTTCTTGTTCTCGACGACCAGCCCCTTGTCACACTTCTCGAGGATGAAGCGCGCCTGGTTGGAGAGCTTGTCGGCCTCGGCCTGCAGCTGCCCCTCAAGCCAGTCCTTGCGCCGAGCATAGTACTTCGTACGGAGGGAGTAGAACTCTCGTAGCATTTCCTCCACTTTGTCGTACCTGGTAGTTAAATAAACAACATTTTAACGTTAGAAGTTTTAATGTTTTTCTGCCCTCCGGCCGGCAAGCGTCACCTTGCCGATTTCAAGATGCCGCTTTCTGGCTCCGTCGAACAGAAAAATAGTATACAAACCTTGGCCAGTAAATGAGAATGCCTCAGATCACATGTTTGTCGTCCTCGGCTTCGCCTCGGCCGACAATTCCATGAGATCTGAGACATTTCTTACTCTACTGGCCTCGGTATGTAATGTACTATAGAGATTGATTACTGACATTAATGTTTTCATCTCATCTTGGCCACGGCAACAAGAAAACCACCGTAATATAGGGTTTTGACGTAGCCAATTTTTGCAAGAAATAAGCAATACGGTGTCCCAGAAAGCAAATCTCCATACAAACTTTGAAGACAAGTCGGCACGCGTTCCCATCATCACAGAGAGCTGAAATTTTATATACCAGTATATTCGAGTAATTAAAAAAAATTTAAGGGTATGCATTTCAAAATAATAATAAGAAAAAAATGTTGTATGGGCAAGATTTTTTTATGTTTATAATGCATCCCCCTAAAAATATTGGAACTACTAAAATATTATGATATATAAAATTTCAGCTCTCTGTGATGTGAACCCGCGCCGACTTTGCTTCAAATTTTGTATGGAGATTTGCTTTCTGGGACATCCTAATAAGCAACCTCAATCACTAATAATCAGCAAGTAATAAAGACAACTATTTGGGTCGGTAACTTTTCGCTTAATTCTTTCACATCAATACATTTATCATGACACACATAGCCTGAATATTAATGAAACTCTGTGTCCGAAAACCGCCCTTATCTGTCTGCCCCGAACGCCTGATTATTTGGATATAACCAGTGAAAAGTTTTAGGTTTCCAATTCTATTGCATTGTAGAACAACGAAAGACTGATATAACTATGACTTCACTCACTTCTTCAGGCAGTTGTTGTGGTCGAAAGCGTTCATGCAGGTCATAGATATGGTGGTCTGCAGCTTGAACACCTTGTGGATGCCCTCCGCCTCCACTTCAGCCAGCTTGCCCGGCAGTAGAGACACCACGAAGCGGACCGTTGTGTCTGTGTTATATTCCTGACAATATCATAAGAATTAGGGCGTACACTCAAATTACAATACAAATATTCTTTATTGCACACCAGAAAAACATTACAAAGGTGCATTACATAATTAAAACAACTTAAAATAGACAGCAGGTGGTCTTAACGCTAAAAAGCGATCTCTTCCAGATTACCTAGGGCACCTAGATTATTGATTTAATCACAAATGAACTTGCTGTTCTAATTAATCAGCTTTCGTTGACATGTTTAATATCATGTTTGTTTTATTTAACGCCAACTAAAGTGTAGCAAAGAAGCGTACGGCCTGCCTGATGGTAAGCAGTCACCGTAGCCTGTTGACGCTTGCAACGCCAGGGGCATTACGTGGGGGTTGCCGACCCTTTAAAAACCTAACCATTTGTGTTCGCCTTAGAACACGCTATCACATCTTTAAACTACAGCAGTGTTAAGAAGACGTCTGTCTCACTTGACTCTATGACTGTCTTGTTCTATGACTGGTTTGATCCCAGGGGCTGGTTCGACCCCAACCGCTTTGGCTCCCACCTAGTCCGACCCTCTCAAGGTGGACCGGGACTAGCGAGCTGGTTCAATCTCAGGCGCCGCCGGCCCCCACCTAGTCCGATCCACTCAAGGTGGTCCGGCCAGCGACCTGGTTCGACCACCGAGAACGCCACCGGGTCCGATTTTTGCTACATCCAGTAAGGATTGCAAGTTAGTCAGACTTCAAAAAAAACTTACCCTATACTCCGATATGAGTGGTTTCACTTTATCCGTTCCCAGCATGGGTTCCAGAACGTTCTCCTTGTAATTCTGTGTCCACGAGCCGACTGGAAGTTCCGTGATCTCGATCTTGTCTCCGGGCAAGATGGCCGCTTCGCCGGAAATGACGTATTTGTCGCCGAAACCTTCGACGTGCCCTTTGAAGTTCTTGTACCATGGGTGCATGGGCTTTGGCTCTTCCCCGTCGAGCATACGACTATAAAAAACATGGTTATTAGACAATCTTTCAAAGTATTATGTATTTTAGAGCACAAACACTTGCAGGTGAATTGTGTAAGAATATTTTCAGAATATTTTTCTAAGACACTGATATCCAATGATATTTTATAGGTAATAACCACATTTTTATAAAAAAAAAACCCGACCGCGGTGCACTTTGAAACTGCATAAAATCCGCCATTTTTTTTTATTTTAACGAACTTCATACCCAGTGACACTCGCACCATCAAGACGAATCTAATGATGTATCATTTATCAAAATCGGATGTGCCGTTGAGTAGTTACGAGCGGACACAGGAACGGACATACATACATACAGGTCAAACACATAACCCTCCTTTGGGCTTCGCCGCAGTCGGGTAAATAGGTTACAAGCACTCCAAAAGTGAAGCACTATATGTACGCTGATTAGCGTAGCCCCGCTTAGCCGCTCTCAGGTAAGTCAACAAGACGCACCAGAATGCCAGCTGTAGACATCTGCAGATTTCGCAAAAAAATGCCGTCGTGTGTAATGAAAAAGTGCACATTACACAGTAAAATGCAACAAAGCAAAAAGGATCCCTTATCGCAACGCACAAATGCATGAATTTAGTTTTTTTTCCGATAACAAGAGAGTTATTGGTAGTACAGGGTTCAATTTATGCTCAAAATAAAGCTTAATAGTTGCTCTGTAAGTAAATAACTCTAATTGTATCGTAAGATAAGTGTTTCAGCTAATATTCAGCTTGAGAGGTAGCTGAAAGGGCAATTTAGAACTTTTTTAGGAAAAATGGCTATTTTTTGAACAACATCTTCTAAACATACAGAGTTGATGTTACACTCATATTGTAGGGAATTTCATCTACTTTAATAATTTTATAGACAGCTTTTCCCTAAAATCCATTTTTTAGAAGATATAGACCAAAATCTGAAAATTGGCCAGAAATTTCGGTGTTTTTCAAGCACCATAGAATTAGCACAAGTTTTTCGAAACTGCAAAATCGGGTTTATACTACTAATATGTATCCTAACAACATCCCAAACATTTCAGCGTTGTGCGATTATTTGCGACCTCGAAATGACTGGATCAGGTGGTGCGTAGATTCTCGAGTGGAGACCACGAACCGGAAGAAGCAACGTAGGTCGGCCCCAAGATGGTCTAACGACCTGGTTAGGGTCGCCGGAAGTCGATGGAGGCTAGAGCCGGGCGACCATTCGTTGTGGGAGACCTACGTTCAGCAGTGGACGTATTAAAGTTGAAATGATCATGTTAATGAATGATGAAATTCTACTATATTCAAATTTACCGGATATTCTCGACGATGTCCCGGGGGTTGTACTGGGGTATCTTGGTTGACCAGCCGGTGCCGATGCCCTCAGCACCATTCACCAGCAGCATGGGTATGATCGGGATGTAGTACATCGGCTCAATTTTCTGATTGTCCTCAAACTCGTGCTGTGGAAGAAAATAACTATGAGGAGCTTCCATTCGAGCCTCAATTTCCTATGTTTAAGATTTCGAAAGGTACTGATTTGCCTGCAGTAATTTTTCATCTGGTTAGTTACCGGACTGGTACCCAAGAGATGGGATCAGGAGCCGAGGTCCCAAAGTAAGAAGATGGGAGGATGAACTGAAATTGACTCTAGGTCCCCTCTGGCTAAGAGTGCCGATGGATAGAAAACACTGGAAGGCGTTAGAGGAGGCCTATGGAGTAAGGCACACCGAGCAGAGACATTTTGTGAATAGTAAGTAGTAATTATAGATACATTGAGCAAATGCATTGAAAAATCAAATACGATCGACTACAGCTAATGCCGGATTTGAACCCGCACCTCTGTCATTCCGGGACAGCGAGTTATCCAATTTCTCCAATTAGCTTATGACGTCACCGCACAATGCATTTGCTCAATGTATCTATAATTATAATAAAATTGTGGTGTTTCCACATTAAGCTATGAGGATTCAAAATATTTCCAGTAAATATGATGATTCCTTAAAATAGTGCATTAGTAAGTAGTATTTAAGTTAAAAATTTGTAGAAAGTTCGAAATAAAAGGCTATATTATTAGTATTATAGTTTCCAGACGCGGCGTTAGGCGTACGGCTTACGGCCTGTCTGTTCAAGGGGCTTCGCGCCTCGAAGACTCAAAAATGGTAAAAAAACTTCGTCGGCGTCTTCATGGGCCATCAGAGGGCTTCGCGAAACGTTTCTAGCCCCTGTCAAATTTGGGTTCTGCTCCAACACTGTTAGTTACCATATCACAATATAAGTACGCTTTCAACAGCTAGCAAGACTCATAAGCATTGTTAACGGGTTGTCTAAGGTGAACCAAGTGGTATAAGAATGAAAACGTATTCCAAACTAATCCTTGCCACTGAGCCACGGTATACGGTAGTTTTTCTTCGAACAAAAGGTACATCGGGAGCGCGCATGTGTGCGCGCCGTGTACGGACGCACCACAGGCAAGCATTTGGGACTGCGCGGGCCTGCCACAGTATGGCGTTCCCTACCACAGACGCACGTCGTGTGTCTGTGGGCCGGGACTAAGTGACCTGCTTCGACCCCAGGCACTCCCGGCTCCCACCCAGTCCGACCAACTCAGGGTGGTCTGGCTAGCGACCTGGTTCGACCCCAGGGAACGCCACGGCCAACCACCCGGTCCGACAATCGCTACGCCCAGGAGGGGCTGCGAGTTTGTCAGTTTCAAAAAAAAAAAAAAAAAAAGTGTGTCTGTGAAAATACATGTCGCGCGCTCCTAAACGGCCGAAGTCGTACTATTTGGTTGTTTTTATACTTTGACTGAGCCAAGCATCAAACTGGCTGCGTATCTCGATTAGGATGAACGGTGACTCACCACTAGCAGCGGGTCGTCGTGTGGATGGAAGATCAGTCGCGCCAGTGGCGACATCAGTGTGAAGATGTATCTCGGACTGGCCGAGTCCTTGCCGCCGCTGAGTCTGGTACCGAACTGGCCGCGAGGCTCGAGCAGGTTGATGTTGTTGGAGCCGACGTAGTTCTGTGCCAAGTTCACGATGGTCATGGAGAGAGACTGTTCACCTGTGGAGAAATGTTACCATGAAAAATAACTTGATTCTACAGAACAAGCGTTAGTCAAATTAGTCGGGTGGTTCGACCTTAGAAACAACATGAAAGAACCCCGCACAAAATGATCGTCAAAAGCCGTTCGGTCGATTTGGCTGAAATTTGGTGAAAATATAGCCTCTAATACTCGGATCATCTGTGTAAAGTTGCAACTTAAATTAATGGCCAGATTTTAAAATATGATGATTTTTAGGTTCAATGTTTTTTACTTACATATAATTTCGGCTCAACGAAAAATGTAGCAACTATATATGACGCTAATATGCACTTACTACCTTTTTCCCGAGGTTGATTATATAACGATATTAAACTGTTCTAGTTATAATTAATTCATATTTAATTGATTTTATTCATCATTTGTGCATTCAATGCATTAAATATGGTATAAAGCGTTCTTAATGATGGATACTTCACATTTTCCTCGTATCGGGCAAAACCTAAAAACAATAAGATTGCCTGTAACGGGATCGCATGTACCAATGGTTCTTGCTTCACTTTTACAGGTGTACCTAATAATAGCTTAAGATTGGATCTTCTCTCCCATTAGGTATTTATTTTCTTCGTCGAATGCAATCCACACATAATAAAAAGTTGCGTTTCGGAAGCTTGAAGTAGCCCTTATTTTAATAAATCCTGGCTCATTGAAGTTTCATCTAATTCGAAAACTCGCTTGTCTTCGACTTCCGCTGTTAATATGACGCAATGTACTGTCTTGAATACATTCATTCATTTTAATGTACTGTCTTGAATACATTCATTCATTTTAATGTACTGTCTTGAATACATTCATTCATTTACATATATATTCTGGAGACTGTTTCACTTGATTTGTTCCATATGTGACCGAGTGCAAATACGCCAGGTCTAACCGTGGAAACAATGGTACCTATTTGAGCTATCATAAATAAATACTGCAGACCTATTACAATGCCATATTGTAATGTCCAGTTAGCTAATGAAATGCTCCAACGCGTCGAAGACATTAATGTTGTACAGGCACGGATTGAAGCTGAGAATCTTAACCGAGGAAGAGCACGATGGACCCCATTAACTCGCACACATACCATTGTTTGCGCGGTTAGACCTGGCGTATTTGCACTCTGTCACATTTGGAACCTATCAAGTAAAACTGTCTCCAGGATATATTCAAGACAGTACATTGCGTCATATCAACGACCTAGCAGCGGAAGACCAAGACGAGCGAGTTTTCGAAATAGATGAAAACTTCAATGAGCCAGGGTTTATTAAAATAAGGGCTCCATCGAGATTTCGAAACGCAACGTTTTATTATGTATGGATTGCGTTCGAGGAAGAACACAATAACGGGAGAGATGAAGACCCAATATTGGGCTATTATTGCACCTGTAAAAGTGGAGCAAGAACCATCGGTACATGCGGTCACGTAACAGCAATCCTATGGTTTTTAGGTTTTGCCCGATATGAAGGAAATATAAAGTACCCATCATTAAAAACGCTTTATGCCATACTTAATGCATTGAATGCACAATTGTAGCCTTGTAAATACAATTAGATATAAGTTAATTATAAGTTGTACAGTGTAATATCGTAATATACCTATGTATGTACATAACCATACGAGTTTGTTACTTCTCCACGTTCACGCTCGGACATTGGGCGTGAAGATAGTTTGAACCTTCGAATGATGTTTTTATACCCGATATTGCCACGGAAATATTAATAAGCCAGGTTGCTGCAGTGTACGTTAACTAATAAGAATGATATCGTCACTACTTTGAAAAAAAAACTTGTATCTGAAATCAACCTCGGGAAAAAGGTAGTAAGTGCATATTAGCGTCATATATAGTTACTACATTTTTCGTTGAGCCGAAATATAAGTAAAAAACATTGAATCTAAAAATTTACATATTTTAAAATCTGGTCATTATTTTAAGTTGCAACTTTACACAGTTGATCAGAGTATTAGAGGCTATATTTTCACCAAATTTCAGCCAAATCGACCGAACGGCTTTTGACGATCATTTTGTGCGGGGTTCTTTCAATAGAATAATGGTAAAGTATCTTGTCTTAATTTTATTTTAATGTCAAAGTTTTAATGTAGCTTTTGCTTCCAGTCAAGATAGCTCCAGCTTTGCATATTAACATCTGTTAGTTAGTCCATAAATAAATTTTGTAATGGTGCGGGAAATCCCATTACTGTACATCTTCTTTCTTATTATTATAACAAAACGGGACTTAATCGCGTAAAAACATGATATTACCTCGACGTTTCGGACGTGCCGTGACGTCCATGGTCGCGAAGGGACCCCCGTTAAGTCCCGTTTTGTTATAATAATGAGTGAAAATCGTGAAAGTTTAAATCAATATCTTCTTTCTTGTCATTCTCGCATTACTGAGGATTGTGACCAATTGTGATGTCCCTCCACATAACGCGGTCAAGGGCGATATGGGCTGCCCTCTGCACGGGACCATCACAAGCATTACTGTACAGTCGAGTTCATTTACATCTAAACACTTACGGGTACAAAAATATCTGAACACGACCCCATTGTCAGGAGCATAAGTTCGATTCCATGTCTGGACACAGGTAAGTGCCATTTAATTTTTCTATGTACTTTGATTTCTTGTACTATATATGTAACATAAAAATGTGGTGTAATTTACCCGCATTAAAAAAACCAATGAAGAGACAAAATGTTTCTTTCATATAAAGGAGCATAAGTGTTCAGATATTTTTGTTCTCTTATATGTGTAGATGTAAATGAACTCGACTGTACAAGGCCTAAATAAAGATAAAACCACTCCCCTTTCCCTTTCGCTAGCTTCTGGCATTCGGCACCTTAACTGGGGTCGTCAATCATTGTCATACGAGTTTAACCATTTTTTCATCACACTTGCTCGAAAATGGTGTCATTACACGTAGGTTCTGCGGGCCGTAAATGACCTAGTACGCCCTAGGGCGTAATGGTTTTCTTTTTAAATTTGAAACGCTGGTTCTGTTTTACTCTTATTTGTCGTGTTCAAAGGAAACGCCATCTTACTTTTATCACTGAAATATTTATTTAAAGAGAACTGTTAAAGCAAATACATGTAAACACATATTTCGGTAACATTAATTAAATGTTTGAATTTCAGTATTTTGCAAATATAAAATCAACTAAAAATTACCGTTTTAGGTCTTTACCGCTATGGTTTCCGAACGTGACTTGACACTCGCATTGTCTATGGTAATATGTCACTAACGTCACTTTCTGTTTTAATATTTTCTTGTCATACTAGGTGGATTAGTAAGGTTATATTAAGATTTCCTCACAAGTGTGATGAAAAACATTGTGTGTGCCACGGGCGGTAAAGGAATTACAAACTCGTGTTATTAAAGCACTCGTGTTATCATAACAAACACTCGTTTGTAATTCCTTACTTACCGCCCTAGATACACAATGTACTATTCTGTTGGAATCAATACGTACCGTGATGGTAAGCCGAGTGCTCCGCGACGGAACCGGCAAGCTGCGCCACTTTGACCTCGCGTTTGTCGTTACGTTTGATGCACGTGAATATCACTTTCCGTTGTCCGGGCTTCAGCCCGTCTACCATCGATGGAATAGACCTGGAAATTAACATGTCACTGTTATATGAAAGATGACTAAAGTAAACGCCATAATTGGGCGAACTAGTTTGACAGATAAAAATGTTGCCTGGCTCACAGAAAATTAAATAGTCATAGTAAATATCGATAAAATGTTATCGACAATAATTTGCACGCATCACAGGATAGGTCTAAAAAGACAAAAAAAAATCATGAAACGTGTAATCCTTAAATATTTTCAAGAATTTATTGTGTCACCTTACTTTATTTATTAGGTTATAAATTACGTCACAGTCATAGGTCAGCGAAATCTAACGCATTTCATTATTTTTATTATATCGACAAAACATCACTGGCCTAGCTCTGGCAACATTTGTGCTCCTGGAACTGTCAAACTAGTTCGCCTAATTGTGGCAACTTTAGCGTCCCTTCTCTAAATCCTGGTAAAGAATTCGGAAATTAACGACAATGTAATCTTTCAATAGAGTCGACAATCTTTGACAAACTTTCCGTGATCCTAGTGGTTATCAAAAGATTTCGGCCGCATTTTTAGTTACTTTATAGAGGCAGAGGTATTGATTCTTACGAAATTGCAACAATAATTGGAAATAGGAGATAGATTGCCTATTGGGAATGGTTCTGAAAAAAAATTGAGGACTGTATGAACAGAGTTCACAACTGGGCTGTTTTCATTACGATCATTACTGAATAATGCAATTAGAGATGCAACGATTCCGATACCGATATATCGGTATCGCCGATTATATACAACCAATATTTGAAGCGCGAAAAATATTTGCAGTCCGAAAAAAATCTGCAAAAAGTAATTTCAAGTACTGACTCAATTTATGCATTGGTTGCAATGATAATTATTTACCTTGTGCAATGACAATTATTGTGTTAATTATCTCTTTGTTTCATAACAAATATTGTCTTTGATTTTTGAGTTGACAATTTATTTATTTCTACTTTACACTTTCAAGGTTGAGTCTCTGTTAAATATAGCTAAGTTTTACGTATAATAAGGACATACAAATGTCTAAGGTGCATACTTCATTATTTAGCTACGATATCGGTATCGCCAATTATTTATTACAATAATCGGTATCGGTATCATCCCTAAATGCAATGAAATTGAGGTCTGTAGAATATTATTATAGAATAAATAAGTAATCAAAGTTTTTACCTGACATTGTCGCCGTTAGAGAAGAGAACCAGCTCCAAATTAACGAAATCCGAATACGAGACAGCTTTAGTCTCTTTAGTGTACAAATATCTCTCTGGCAGCCCAATTTCCTTCCTCCGCTTCACTTCGTCCATGTGGCTCGTCAACCACTCCTTCCTCTGGTCAGCGCCCTTCTTCGAGAATGCCAACTCAATGTGGTGGTCGTCCGTAGGCCCGCCATACTTAAACTTAATCCTGTGTCTTTCCATATTCTGGAAATATTCTTTAGCCTCCTTGGATGTGGAGGTACCCAAACCTTTGTAGTACTTTATATTGTAAGTGTGATGGTTTTCAGTGTCCCTCTTCCATTCCTCAAATTCAGGTAGGGAGTAGAAAGATATTTCTTTATCTTTTTTAGTCGCTTTCACGATAGGCGTGATGAATTCTTCTAAAAATGGCAGTTTGAGCAATTCGGGCCAATTGTGATGTATGAAGTTGATTATTAGACCTTTGATATGAGATCCATCCTGATCCTGATCAGCCATTATCATACATTTGCCGTACCGCAAGGATTTCAAGTCATCCATGGTGTTATACTTCTTCTTATACTGAAGACCGAGGATCTTAATAAGGTTGTTAATCTCAACATTTTCAAGAACCTGCTTGTGTGATGCGTCTCTCACATTCAAAGGTTTACCCTTCAACGGGAAGACTCCGTAATGGTCCCTGCCCACTACGCTGAGTCCGGACACAGCTAAAGTCTTGGCCGAGTCTCCCTCAGTGAGGATCAAGGTGCAGAGATGCGCGTTCTTCGTACCAGCGTCGTTCGCGTCTTCTAGCTTCGGTATACCCTTAAGCTTGCTCTGTTTCTTACCAGACGTCTTCACGAGTTCCGCTTGAGCCTTGAACTTGGCCCAAGTGAGCACAGACTCAACTAGCCCGCTCTTGCTTACTGCCGTTATGAACTTTTCTGTAAATGTGCATTTTGACCCAAAGCTCTTCGCTTGGAGAGTCATGTTTTCTTTCGTCTGCGAGTCAAAGGTTGGGTTTACAATAAGACAGTTGATAAACAACCACATGTGGTTTTTAACTTGGAAAGGCTTAATATTAACGCCGCCTTTGTTCTTCTTCTTTAATACTTCTATAACATGCTTAACAATATTGTCTGCTACTGAGTCGACGTGTTTTCCACCTTTAGTGGTGGCGATGGAGTTCACAAAGGAGACTTGTTGGAAGCCTTTGTCAGATAGAGTCAAAGCGACCTCCCAGCGATCGTTGACTTTTTCATAAACAACCTTCAACGGTTGTCCGTTCTCATCCTCTTTCCCTTTGATATATAAGTCTATATAATCCTTAAATTTATTAATCTTCAATCTTTCACCATTTAAATATACTTTGACGCCCGCAGTTGAGGCGGCGACGTCGTACGCTCGTCGCGACATGAGCGCAACAATGTCGTCTTCTAGTTTCTCCATTTTAAACTTAGCCAAATCAGGGCTAAATGTCACTTTAGTAAAATCATCATCTCTGCCCGCCTCCTTGATTTTCGGTTCAGAAGCTTTTGTCATATTGGATCCCCAGGTCTGTTTGAAATGCTTTTTGTATTGTTTTGAAGCTGTTTCAACTGTGAATTTTGTGGAGAAGATGTTGCAAAGTTTTGCACCATAACCGTTTCTGCCTCCGGTGACTTTTTCTTCTTCGTCATTGTAGTTGGACGAAGTCAGAAGGTGCCCGAAGATCATGGTGGGCACATACATCTTCTCTTCCTTATGCATGACCACAGGGATACCACATCCGTTGTTGTATACGGAGATAGTGTTTGCCTCCTGATTGATTTCAATTCTTATTACATCCATTTTGTTATCTCTTTGCTTGTTGTCAGCAGCATTCACTAAGATTTCATCATATATCTTGTACAAACCTAGAAATTTAAAATGTTCATTAATTATGTAGAAATTTTAAATCTGGTATGAGTAGCAAATCAACTGAAAAAATCGTATTTGGGAATAAAATACAGATCCTCATTATAAAAGATGAAAATCTGATCAAGTAAAAAATAAATAATGTAAAATCCAAAGGAAATGGAAAACAAAGAAATGAAATTTTGGGGCAATGGGTTAAAAATCGTCATGTTTACTAACCGGGCACAAAGTTCAGATCTCTCTGAACCATGCACTCCTTCTCCTTGTCATAGACCCACATGGTCTCATGCGCCCGCTCAACGGACCCAATGTAAGTGTCAGGACGAAGGAGGATGTGCTCCAGTTGTGACTTCTTCTGGTATATCTTCTCTATGGAGCCTTTCTTGGCAGCCGGGGCTGGAGCGTCCCCGGTGCCATTTGTGGTTGCTGACATCTTGTTGAACATAGACTGGAACAGATGGTTTTTAAATTTAATTAAAATTATATTAAATTAAATTAAATATCACTTTATTTCGGATACTGGGCCCATAATGTGTTAGTAACAATTATCTTAAATAATGAACCTGGGAATCACATTTTTAAGGAAGATTTTTAACTTACAAATTACAACAACCCCCATGCCCGGGCCCATGGTGGGCCCAAATAACCCGAAAAATTTTAACCACATATTCCTGATGGTATTACAAGTAAATAACGTTATATCATGTTGTCTATCGCCAGAATGACCGAAAAGCAATGGACAATAAGAGTTACAAAGTGGCCATCCTGGATCAAGACGAAAAAGAAGAGTGGGCAGAACAAATGCAAGATGGGCAGATGACATAGCAAATATAGCCGGGCCAAAATGGCTTGATCATGCCCAAGACCGGGATGAATGGAAAGGCTTGGAGGAGGCCGATACCCCACAGGGGTCCTTAATAATATAAAAAATACACTTTTCAATATACTTTTTAAAATACTGTAAAATGTTAAAGGAATAATAAAGGCTATTTTATATTATTTATTTATTTTAACGTTATATCAACATAGGTCGAATTTTGTCATTTTACATTAATAGTCTTATGGAAAAAAATAAATCAGAAAATTCAGCCCCTCTTTAAGAACCTGTCCTTGACGAAGATATCAAAAAGGAAAAAAAAGCTAAAATGGAAACAAAAGGTCAATTTTTTGGACTCATAGTCGCTTACCATCAAATACTGCGAAAGTTAATTGCTGTTTAGTTAAAAGATTTAAAAAACTTAGTAAAAGTATCTTAGTCACATTTATAAGGGCTTGTTACACACTTTCATTTAAAAAAAATGAATATCTCGGAACGTAACCGTTTTTCGACTATACATCATACTATATTACTCCTAATAGTTGTTATAAGCTATTGTTAAAGTTTTTCGGGTCACTCGGGCCCACTGTGTACATGTGATAAAATCGTAGATAGACTGATTGTAAATGAAAGATTTAAGCAATAAAATGTAAATAAATAGTTTTTGAAATATTTTTCTGTTTATCTGTTTGTTTGTGTGCACATCATGTTCAAACTACTGGACCAATTTCTATGAAATTTGGTATACAGGTAGATTAGAACCCTGGTTAAAACATAGGATACTTTTTAACCACCTAAGCCAAAGCAAAAGAGACACTTGACACTTCAACTCCGCAAGCAGGTCTACTATAATATAAATTTAATTAAGCCTTTTGGCCTTATAGTATGTGAAGAACAAATGAGTTGTACGGTAATTACGTGTTTTAGTCTCTGTTTTTTACCCTGTGAATGTATTGAACAAACCCACCTTAAAACATTGCTGAGGTTATCATTTTTTTCTCTGGTCTTTTGTCTATTGGGACACCAAACAATGAATGCATGCACTATGATGCCAAGTTGGACAATTGCAAAGTGCTTTTATTCAGGAAAAGAAAGGATGAAGACATTAGAAGAAAGTAATAGTCTTTAGTAGATAGTAAGAAGTAGTTCTTTTGTTCTCAGACCAAATGATTATTTGGCTCGATATAAACTGGCCCTTTAACGTTATTTTGAACCCTTCAGATCATGACTGACCGTTACTTTAAACTAAAATAGAGGGAAATCATATCTACCCTCAAAGTAACACCCAAATAGGATATTTTCGTAACGTCAAGCTATAAAACCCAATTCAGATTAGTTTGAACGAAATAATAAGAAACAACAAGCTAAACAATCCGAGTACGTGATCAATACAAACGAGTTCCTACGTTTGGTCATAAATAATGAGTCCTTTCCAAGCAAAGCAAGTACCAAGAATGGGCTAAATGAATACAAATCAAAATATTGGGAATATGGAAAACATATTACATAAGCCTTATTCTTGCCCATAAAAGCAACTAAACATCAACTGTAAGAAATACATAATAACAAAATAGATTTTTGACCGTTACCGACCAAAATGCCGCCAAGACTTCGCGCTCACCTTTATATCAGCCATTTTGTGCGACGTGCTTATTAACTGTGTGCGATCTACGCGATATGTTGTTTGTCTTAAAAATAAGACAAAACGCGAGTAACTAGTAATTATTTTTAAAAGTGAGCATTTTTAATTCTGTTCATTGCAAAAAGCACGACAACGACAAAATGAAATGACGACGCTGTGACAATATCCATAGAGTTAAAAACAAATTGCTCTATAAACGCCTTTCGTCTATGGTTATAGGACGCCGGTTGATTAGGGTAGTACGCCACTAGTCAAATAATTTGATCAAATTTTGTAACGTATTAAGTCACTAAGCATAATTCAATTATAACTCGGTTTTAAAATATAAAGGAATTAAAAAACACTGCTATATCTTAAGAGACAGCAAGCTGTATACCTTTTGCTCTAGGCGTCGAAATGTTGTCATAAATGTCTTATCTTAAAAACATAGCATCCAAAACCTGACAGATTTGACAACTAACCTTGCAGAACTAACTATAGGGGCAAGTGCTCAACCTGTGGACACTTTCCAGAATTTGACTTTTAATCAGTTGTTAGACAAAAACTACGCGTATTATAAATGAATTCTTTATTTTGTTTTAATCACAATTAAACAATCTTCAAAGTCCACATATGTTTTCTACGCTAGCTATCCGCAGATGGCGGATAGAAGCATTTTAAAAAAAACACTCATTTTGTCCATAGGTACATCTACTGTCTGTACCTATGGACTCCAAAAACGTACCTATGGACGGTAACGTACCTACGGACATTAATCAACAACATACTTTTAAACAGAATAAACTTCTAGAATAACGTAATTAACAACATACAATTAAACAACATGTAATTATATGTTGCTCTGCATATCACAGTTACTTTTTTTCTTCTTGAAATCTAATATTCTTAGCAAAATCTCAAGTATAATTATGGGATTTTAAAATGCCTCCATTGTCAGCAGAAGAATATGCTGTGTGTAGTAATGCTGCTTTTTTAAGTAATCATATATCTGTTGCTCCTCAGTATCGCTAAATATCCTCCTGGCATCATTTTTTAGGAGTTCTAAGCCTTCTTCACCAATATTTTGACAGTGATTTAATTTTATGTTTTTAAAGATTGTCGATTTTGGGATTTTAAACTTCTCTGCGGCTTTCCTTACTGAACTTCCATTTTCTACTTCCCAAACAGCTGCAGTCAGAGTGTCTAGGCATATCTTGTCTCTATTTTTCCCAGCTTTACTACGAGGCACTAAAACAAACAAAAATATTGTATATTAATTTTACTGTCCACAGGAACATTCAGTATAACTGTACCTATGGACAGTCCACAGGTACATTCACGGAGGTATCCACAGGTACAATTTCGGCGGTTTTTATTTTGAATTCATACCGGTCACTATAAATGCTACCTACGATTAACGAAATCTTGTAGAAATAACGTTTACATCATATAAATTAATATGCCATTGCAAAGACACCCGCAACATTTAGAGATTTTACATAAAACATGCTTTAAAAGAAGGTAAAAAATTACTTTTTGTCACAAAAACTTTCGGCAGCCTCAAAACACACAGTTTCTGTAATCAGTAAAGATGGCGATTAGCTAGTGTTGCCATATGAAAAAAATACTTTTCAAATAAGTGATTGGTATTTGACTATGGTTATTCGTTTTCTCTGTATGAGTAGTGTCCACAGGTAAAACCGTCCACACGTACAGCACTTGCCCCTACTATCCATCAGACAGATCAAGATCACGAAATCACGCAGTGTTGCCTATTTAGCAGTTTCAGTGCTAAATTTAGCATAATTTGGACTGGTTTAGCAGATTTTTTTTACATTTAGCAGTTAGCATAATTTTTGGCCTAATTTATAAATAATAGAAATGTTACCTGTTGGTGACAAACACACAGATAAATGGTAAATTTAGAAACATACGAGTTGGTGATGACATAAGTTTGTAAAATAACCTTCGATTGCATGGTTGACAATAATATAGCTATCAAGTTTATGTATCTTTTGGTGTGCAATAAAGTGGTATTGTATTGTAAGTCGTAATAAACATATAATAAAAGCGTAAATTTTTTGCCATTTTCATTTTTAACATATTTTACTATGATTGCTTGTATGCTGTAGTAAAAAAGTAAATTTGATTGTAATATAAAAAAATGTCGATTAACACATTGACATTCTTAATTTACTTTAGCATTTTTTTTCCTGAAAGTTTAGTATGGTATGGGCCACAAAAAGGATTATTGTAAATCTGTTATAATCACAATACATTAAATTTGAAAGAATAATGCATTCTTTTATTTAGCACATTTTTTAACAGAATTTATCAAGTTTTAGTAGATTTTCAGCAAAATTTTAGCATTGAATGAAATTCAGAGTTGGCAACACTCGATCAGTCAAGTCAAATTCATTCAATCAAGTCAAGTCAGTCAAAGTCAAAGACGAAAGTTTCGAGGTTATGTGTATAGTTAGGACTCTTTCTTTCTGAATCTAATAAAATTCATGAAATAATTAAATATGTCACTACTTTCCATTGCTTCCACAATAATAAGAAGAAGTGCGGCTTACCGTACATTAGCACCATGTAGAGATTGTATCAAAATAAGCGCACCATACAGCTCAGTCGCAAGGAAAACAATTCATGATGTTAGTACTAACATTGCAAAGGACGTTATTCTTTTCAAATACGAGAATCCAAAGTATTTTAAATACATGAACGCGTTTGCGGTAGTGCAGTACATGTTTTGGATGTACTTGGGTGCGTTTGCGTTCAATTCTCTGAAAGATGCGCCGGTGGACCGGTCTAAGATAACAGAGGATGATCCGTGGTATAGAAAAATAAACCTTGGAGAAAATAAATACAGAAATACTCTCGGTGGCGTGGCACTTCTAGTTGGTGAGTTCAATATTACATAGTATTCGAACACAAAATTCACGGAAGTTCCCAGCTTAAGTAAGTTAGCAATTTGCTGGTAAGCCATGACAACAGAAGTGTAGTAAGTGTAAAATGTATAAAATCATAACTGTATTAGTCCACACTACACTGTTGCGAAAATTTGTATTATGTTAAATTTGTATTGTGTTTTGCATAAGGATTATGATTTTACTTGGCAGAGATTTTCTTGCTAGACTTACCACACATAGTAGGCACCAATTGCAATGTTTTATTGTTGTTCACTGAATGTAAGTCTTAATAGATATAATTTCTTTTTCACAGGCACTGGATCTCTGGCGATGGTATGGATGTACACACTAAAATCAGTCCGGTATCTCATTCTCCATAAAGGCGGCAAGCAACTCTCATTCGTAACATACACCCCGTTTGGAAACAACCGCATCATGAAGGTACCAATAGAAAATGTCTGTTGCAAGGAGAGTAGAAAGAATGCCCGCGTGCAGCTGCCGTTGAAGGTGAAGAACACTTGGATGCATTATATGCTCGATATGAAGGGTGAGTTTAAGAACCCGACTTTGTTTGATGCTACCGCTGGGCTGGCCAGGAAATGGTAATACCGGACTAAAGTACATACACTCCATAAAGAAAAAAAACCACTCCCTACCCTCTAACTTTTACCTTATAAGGGGAAGCAGGGTAGAAATTAGTAGGTTAGGTATAGGTAAAAAAAAAGGTATAAGTAGTTTCACCAGAATTGAGGTGAATGATTACATACACAGCTACAAGAAGTACTCACTGCAAAAAAAGTGAACGAATGAAATAAATGAATGAGTAAATAAACACAAGGCTATAGTTTAAACAAACTTTTTTGGTCTATCTTGCAATTCACTGTTGAACCTGCTATGGGTAATAAAAAAGAACAGTAATTTCAAAATCCCGTTGTCATTATATGACAGTGTTGTTGTGTGCGTGGCCTCAACTCTCGTGAAACTACCTATAGTGTGCTAAGTTACCACCTGCCCTACTAATTTCGATCCTCCTACCCTTAGTAGGGAAGGAATTAGAGGGTAGGCAGTGTCTTTTAGCTCTTTGTGGAGTGCACCACTAAAGTCTATGTGAAACCTGTTCTTTTATTTATAATTTTAGGTCATTAGTAGAGACTGGATTTGAAGTAGCGATCTCAATATGAATATGGATATGACTGGTATAATTTATTATTTTTTCTGCACACAAAAATAATGTAACTTATCAGAACAAAAAAGTAAAAATCTTTTTGGAAGCTTTTGTAAATATTGAGCAACAATTATGGTGATAATAAAATAAAAACATTGTTTGTTAATTTTAGAAATAATTTATTTTTTTAAGTTCTTCTTTCATATTTCTTCTGCACAATGCACAGTAAAAATTAAGACCTTATATAACCAACATGACATGTATTTAACAAATTGCACTAGTCATATCCATATTAATATTGAGAGCGCTACTTCAAATCCGGTCTCTAGTCATTAGTGTCATTCTTCAAAAGGTACCATTTACCAGTTGGTAATAAGGTACTAACAATATGCCACAGATTGAATTAAAAATTATTCTCATTGTCAAATGGGAAAGTTGTATGTTTTGCCTGAAAATTACACTTTAGGGCTGCATTTAGTTCCAGTAAAATGTAGATATTAATGTAACTGAACTCTTCATGTTGTAAATAAATACTTTGTTTATATAGTGGTTTTGCAATTTTTTAAAGTATACCCCATTCATTGTACGTATATATTTATTTAAACTTTATTGCACAATACTAGAAAGTACAAATAGTGGACTTAACACAGTTCAGTGCCAGGCTCCCAAATTTCCATACAAAATTTGTAAATCTGCTATCACTGTCATCCTCAAACTAAAAGGCAGCTAATTAGTATGAAACTTCATATAAACTAGCGGCTATTTAGTTTGAGGACGGCATATCAGGCATCAGACTCTGATCGGATATGTTGTAGGTCGAATTCTCTTGTGGAATAGGTATGCCTTTCAGAGAAGGCAATCGCTCATCTGCTAATTCTATTACTCAGCGCTAGAAGCGACTGTGTAGATAAATAAATATCGGAGGACAATCTTACACAAATCAAGCTAGTACCAAACTAAGCAATGCTTGTACTATGGGTACTAGACGACGATATACATACTTATATAGATAAATACATACTTAAATAGATAGAAAACATCCATGACTCAGGAACAAATACTCGTGCTCATCTCATCTCATAAATATTTGCCCTTACCAGGATTTGAACCCAGGTCCTCTAGCTTAGTAAGTGATGGCATTCCTACTGAGCTAAACGTGTCATCATCAGATCTTGTATATTATGCCTTTTGAGGCGCTTTTGGTAGTCTAGTAGGGTTAGTTGGCGGGCCAGAGGATTTGTATGGCGATCTGTGTTCTTGGCGCTCAATATGTTAATGTAAGTATTTATACCTACCTAAATGTAGTAGTTGTAGGAAATTATTATATACTCGTATTCATATAAAAATATCTGGAGCCATTTGAGCTATTGTCATGTTTCATTTCCGTGGTGTTATTTTCATTTTTACGATTGCCATTGCACCAGGAGCGAATCATTCTATTTTGATAATTAGTGTGAAACTGTCATAGGTAATATGTTAATATGCTTATGCTGTTGACAACTCTACCGTCCTATGTCTAAAACTGGACTAACCTCTATGGGTATAGGGGTTAGTCCAGTTTTAGATATCGGACGGCAGAGTTGTCAACAGAACTAGGACTAGTTCCTGCAACAGTGAACTTCATTATCATCTAGTATTGATAATATGTGAAGTCTCATGGCAAAAAGATACAACTCTGATTGTCAATAAGAATATTTTTTAATTGCATGTACATAGTCACCTTTTCTAGCGCAACTGTGTGACCTATCCCTGCACGGCTAGCACGAGATGGCCGCGGCATATCTTACGCGCGATACAGCATGTAACAGCCAATGAGGAAACGCGTACATTGCGCTGCGTTATAGACGCGCGTTCCGAATGGCTGTTATATGCTGGGTCACGCTTACGCGCGAGATATGTCGCGGCGATGTTGTGCTCGCTCTGTGCTGAAGTAAAAGAGAGACGGGTGATGATGTGTCGTGCGACCAGCAAAGTTGCGGCCACCTCTGCAAGCCTGGATATTGAAGGCTAGCAGAAACTTTAAGTCTTGTCGATATGGAGTGAATTCAAAAGGAAAATAAAAATACCATCTTGAGATTTGTCAGAAAAAAATCTTTATTAAATCGTTTATAATTATAGTAACGGAAAGTTTGTCTCAACACAAAAATAAACAAGAAGAATTGTTGATAACAAAAAATAGACTTCTTTCTATATACAACGTGTCTCACCAACACAATAAAATATTAAACTTAATGAAAAAAAAAAGTCTTCGCGTGAATACCATAGACGAGGGTGATTTTACAGTCAACTTAGCCTAACGTTTACAGTACAATAACTTAACCTAGCCACCTACAGACATGTTCAGTTAAGTCTACAAATGCTTCAACTAGCCTGCTACGACAAGCTACTTACAAGGACCGGTGACCTGCGGAGGCTTTTGATCAAGTAATGCAGACACTTGATGAAATGTATCGAGTTTTTAAAAATCCCAATTTCGTAAACTTGAATTTTAATACGTTTATATTCACCGTTGACACCAAGTGGCTTAATTTGAAAAGAATCGCAATGTATCTTAATTCTTGTCTATGTCAAATGAAATTCGGGCTAGTGATGCCAAAACTCATTGTCTTTTCGTTGTAGCTTTCATGGTATAAGAGTGCTGTCTCACGAAATTGACCAGAAATGTTCTCGAATTGAATTTGACCAAGTACCAACACGGGATTCCAATCTAATATTGATATGTTTCACGTTCAAAAGCTTTGGTTGCACGCAGCTTCTGAGCTAACATGTAAAAAACATTAAGCTGTACAAAAACACCAGCTTCAAATGACATTTACGAGTACATGTTATTTGTCTCCAGGTAAATATTAAAAAGAAACATCAACCCTACCAGCGTTCGATACGCTGAGTTAACCCATTCGGCGCCAGATACTTTTTTTACCCACAATTAACTGTCGAATGAAGATTATGGCTGACCTTAACACTTGTTTATACAGTTAAAATACGGGTAATATTTATATTGTGCCCCGAGTAATTCTATTAAAACCAATTCAATTTACATTATTACATTTTACAGCTTCTGCGTGCAACGTGAATTCCAATATGACACCGATCCTCGACTATTTAAGTACACAATAATTAAACCTTATTAACATTAATAAATAACGTAGTTCTAAGTTAAGAGTTAAGGCGTTGTGTGCAGGACACGGAAGCAGTGCGTATTACGTATATGCAGACGTCCGGATCTTTGTGGCACAAAGTTATGGGGTACTAGGTCTTCCGATACCGGTATTTTTTTAGGTTCGCGGTATTGCGTGTATATCAGTGACTGAAATTTACCATTCACAAGATCAAAATTCCTTTTTACTCGTCCAAAATAACGTGTGCCACCAAGATGACGGGTCTAACAATGATTCATACTAACTGCCATCCATGGATCACAGGTGATTAAAAAAATAAACCTGACATATGCACTGTTTCACACTGCATTGCAGTTACACTATACGATCTTTTTTAATACTTTGGACCTTTTACTACGAATCTAAATTGAGAAAATACCGTAAAATTTCATAATCGATGTAAGAAATAAGTCCAAGACGAAACTGTCCATTTTATTATGGATATTTGTAGACCGTATCTTGGTCTTTTTGTATTAAGCGCCCAATTAAACCCATAGGCGCCAAATAATATTTATAATAAAATGGACATTCATAGACAATTTATTAGATTAGAAATGCTCATAATTTTGTGCTATTTCAATAAATTCTGCATTTTATACTGCTTTGACTGTACGCAGCTAATAGAAGAAAATACATAGTTAACACTTTAATTGCCACTCAAATCATTCAAATACAGCAATAAAAGTGTTAAATTCAATCTGCTCTCTGCTCCTAATGTAACATTTAATATAGGAGTTTCCTAACATATTAGATTTGAAGTAACAAGCCTAAGTATCCATTTAAAAACGTGATAATCAAACAATAAGCAAGTACGCTTTGCATACCATATTTATAAAAAAATATACATATTAATATCCATCAAGTATACCTGTTAATATTTTAAGTTCCTTTTCATCCATGCCTAGTTTACAATATCTATATTACGGCCTGGCGTCCTTACGACCAGTTGTACAAACGTTCTTTAAATTTAATAGGACATTAACTTTAATCAAAATTTGTAAAACTGTTAAAGGTTTAAGGCAACCTACCAACATACAATATTATTGTTAATTATCTCCCTGTCTCATTTTGAATAAATGCAGCAGAATGTGATGGGTATACCATATTGTGCAATAATATTGTAGGTGTGTAGTCCACCTAAGACTCTCCAAAACTAGAACATAACATTATCGTGGGAGAATCAAAAAACAGGTTCTTGTAAAATTATAACCTAAAACACTCGAGAAAGTTCCAAAAATTCTTCGTAGATTCGTTGTCGAAGACGTTACAATAATGGTGCCGCTAATTTATATGTGCCAGTCCAATTTAGAACCTTTGAACATACAGGATGGAAAAAGAATGCTGGGCCCTAAAAATAAATTAATCTGCGAATGCAATATTCTTATTTCTAAAATAATGAAATGCTTCCTTTAAGTAAAATGATCTTAAGGATTTAATGTAGTTCCCCTTCAGGACCCATAATTATTTCCACTCTATACTTAGTTGGCGTAGAAAAGGTTTAGATCAAAGCTTTCCATTTAACACTACGTGGCATTCGAAAAGTTGATAAGTAACTTGGCATGAGGCAAAAACGAAATGGCAGTATTGCAAAACGGAAAGGAAAATCTTGGCACTCGAATACATCCATCGATATCAGTCTCTCAACCATCAGTCCAACCCTAACCGAGACTAAAAAGCGTTAAATAAAGCGACGTACAACATAAGCCTTTACATTATGGTACAGTCGAGTTCATCATTATCTGAGCAAAGATTGGACCAAAAATATCTGAACAAGACCCTATTGTCAGAAGCATAAGAACTAGATCAGATATTTTTGATCCGTTCTTTGCTCAGATAATGATGAACTCGACTGTATAATAAGACTGGTCCATTTTTTTTAACTTTTGGACACCGACATCATTTATCATCCCTAATTGGACGGAGTTATGCAATATCGAATGAAGTGCATAGGATTTCGCTTAATTTGATATTGCATAATATCGTCCAATTTTCTTTCAGTTTTTTTAGTTT
This sequence comes from Eudemis profundana, assembly GCA_947034925.1. Taxonomy (NCBI): domain Eukaryota; kingdom Metazoa; phylum Arthropoda; class Insecta; order Lepidoptera; family Tortricidae; genus Eudemis; species Eudemis profundana. The sequence goes on from OX344803.1 coordinate 20,161,151, forward strand.
AAGTTTGAATGGGCGTTATGTTACTACTCTATGAAAATCTGAAACACAAACAATGTTGCATTTTTGAACAGTAGCGATTTCTAAAATGAGAAAAAATTAAGCCCTCACTATCTAAGGATTACCGTAATAGATACCTTCGAAAACTCATACGTCCATAAGGGGCGATCTAACGATCAACCATTACCGTTTTCGATCAGGATTTCATCATCCATCGTCAATAATCACATGAAACAAGGAAGCAATGTACAAACATTCAACAATAATTTAATTACAGTGGCGGGCCGTATTACAAACATGTTCCTTCATAAATCCTTAAGTTCAGGATAGATCCTCTAAAAATGAAATTCGAATCCCTTCGATTCATTTCCCAACTGTATGAATAAGCCCAACAATGATTACACTTTCATGCTTCAGAGTAGACCATTACTGTCACTCGAAGATTTTGATTTTTCAATAACCGGGTTAGTATTTGTATTGATCAGCTTCTTATCCTTACACTATAGTCCATAATTCACTTGGCAAATATGGAACCACTATCCGAACGTATTCTAATGTTGGCCAAATACTTCACCCATTGTCAATGGACACGTCTTTACATCCTGTATAGAATATCCCCAAGCATAAACCAATCTGATCAGGCTTGGCCACCGCAGTCTCTATGCCGACTACCTATACATTGTTGTTGGTAGTGTAATGTTACTTCTTCGGTCCATTGTCATCAACTTATCAACACTGGTTGTTGGTGTCTGAGTCTCATTAAGAGTCATCCGTTGTACATAATGCCTGTTTAAACTCAATCATAAATTGAGCTCAGTTAATCTGCGTCAACATAAGACCACATCGTCAATATTACTCAAGTCTTAAAGATCTTCCTGTGATTCAGCTGGGTCAAACTCCGGAAATATTTACACTAGTTCAGTGGCGTGGCGTAAAATATATCCTTGGGCAAGCCGGTGCAGATTCGGCGTACATTTTCCTTAATAGCTGTAGAATAAGGTGCTCAAACGCCTGATATAAGGCAAGCCGGTAGGAATCGAGTTCTTTGGACGCCACGCTACTGCTAGTTTCGCTTCCTTTAGCGTTAAGTCAATCTGTGCACAAATTAAACGCTGACAGGACTTGCTCAACGCCCTTTCCGACAAATTTCGAAGTAATACCTGCTGTAGCTGACTTGGGAGTCGACTTCGACGGCACTTTCACCAGTTAAGTCACCAGTCACTCAAAGTCAATATGGCCAACAACACTGGCCAGAGCTACCACCTAGCAGCGCGCTCCCGCTGGTGCCGCCGCTTGCGTCAGTCGGACAGATACCTGGCGCGCGTGATCTCCTCGTCGTCGTCCCGGCCCGGGCTGATGCTCTCGATCTCGTCTACTTCCTCGAGGTTCTTCGTGCTTGGGTTGCATAATCTGAAATAATTTGAATAGATAATCATAAGTCTTTGGCGCCAAAAGAGATCAATACAAGCGAAAATTTGAAATCTCAACTCATCGCTATTATGGAACTTGTACTTCGTATTTATGAAACTTAGTTTTGAAAATCTGGTAAATATCTGTGCGTCGCGAAGCCCAGCTAAGCTGTCCCAGCGTCGTCGTGGAACAATACACTCAGGTAATCGTAATCTATTTAGACTAGAGCTACACGTATGTCGTATGAGTCTTTTTTTACGAGGACGGCGCAAAAAAAACTACATCCTGTAAAGGGCGTCGTAGTACAATAATGCTTGAAAACCCCTGTTCTAGAATAACTATCACGTCTCGATTGGCGATGACTGTCTCACCTGCATTTGCAACAGACGATGCACGGCGCGGCCAGGAGCAGCAGAGGGCTGGCCACCAAAAGCAGGAGCCCGAACCCAGCGAATATACCCACCACCTGGAATAAAACAAGGAGATATTGACAGCAAGTCTACTTTAGAGAATCGTAATCATGGATCATAACAGTAAGCCTATGATGCTAGACTTTTTCGGTCAATAAATAAATGATAAAGTATCCGTCACTCTCACTTGCACTTACTTTTTGCAGATTCATTTTCATACAGCAAATTCTTTTCGCGCTCTTCAAATATCGGTTGTATATAATCGGCGATACCGATATATCGGTATCGTTACATCCTTAATTTTTTGCTTAATCTTCTATCGATCATAATGGCGGCTTAGTTTCAGCAGTTCGATGTATTAGTCCGGTGTCATATACACGTATATTAGTTAAAACTGAACTAATATCACCGAACTACGGAAACTAGGCCCAATTTTATTTGCTGCACTAAACACCAATCCCTAAGAGTTACAAGTTTCCTTTTATCTTCCAAGTTATGATTACAACTGACCTGTGCTCGATGCCACAGTACGGATGCGCGCGAGTGTCCCAGCTTGTTCTTGCAGGGTCCTTTGTCGTAGTGGCGAAGCAGAAAGTCATCCTGAAAATAAAGAAACAATTGCAATTTTACAAAATTGTAGAAATTTGCAAGAAGGGCTGTTTTTTTTTCATCTTTTCGGACACGAACCTGCGGGCATGTTCTACTACGTAATAAAGTTTATAATATTCATATTCATATATTTATTTGTAAGACATAGGTACAAGAGGTGTTACATTATCAAAGGAATCACTATGCTTCGCCGTGTGGCATACAAATTTAGAGATAGGAACAAATTGTTCCAATAATTAAATAATATTGTCACGTGCAAGGAGCTTATTTATGAACTTATACTACGTTATTACAATACATTAATATTAGGTACTATCAAGGCAGGTCATCAGATTAGAATTAGGTAATTAACTAAACTTATCATTTAAATAGTCTTGTATCGAATAATACGCCTTTTGCGCCAGGTAATCGTGCAATGTCGTCCTAAACTGTGTTAAATCATCTTTTTCTATTATGTTTTTAGGCAAACTATTATAAATTTTGTGTGCCATACCCAATATGCTTTTGGCTAACAATGCGGTTTTTGAGGGCCTGTTGTTTATTTTGCCTCTTTGGCGTACACTATTAAAACTAGGAAACTGTTTGATGTTTGTTTGATGTTTGGTAATAATTATGTAAATGTACCCGGTTAAGTTAACCTTGCACCCGGTTTGTAACCCTCGTCATAGAAATTAAGTGCAAACAACTCAACCAAGTGCTTCACTATTGAATTAAAGAACAACCTCACGAGATAATCTGTATAATTCGTATTCAAAACATTCTACCAAAAGTTTAAAAACAATGGCAATGATAATGCGCCTTTGTTCTTTTAATGATATTAAAGAGTCACATTCAAACGCCTATTTAACTTCTCTACATATCCAAAAACAGATAGGTACTTGTTTGTCTTGCAGCTACCATTTCCAAAATAAAACCTGTTCGATATCTTAATTTAATGTATCCAACGTTCACGATTCGAGAATACACGCCCAGACAGTCTATTTTAGGCAATCCGGTATTTTAGTAATCTAGTCTAATCAACATATTAGGTACCTATTTCTAGCGGGTCCAGTCAATATGGTATTTGATTTCACGATGTTATCATTATAAAATGTTAATTTATTTATTCGTTATATGTTTTTATTTTGTTTGTTCTTTCTATTGAGTGTGGCTCATAATTTCCAAAATTTCATATTTTCTTGGTAGCAATTATTCCGTTCTCATAATTTCTTAGTGGCATTTTTCCCCAATTATAATTTTTTACCACTGTTCAATTTTACTATTCTCTCTTATTTCTATAGTCTTAATTTATCTAGGAATTATTTTTCTGCTATATTTGAATAGTGTTCTTTTAACTCCATTATTTACTACACAAATATCATAATTATGCGTATTAAATTGAAGACAAACAATACTGTCAATGACTATTATTGATCTAAATGGAAAGTGCTCATAAATAAACATCTTTATTTAGTCTGAAGTGACGAATAATTTAAGCATGCAGTGCATTATGAAATCTGGACCCTGAAATTTGTATGCTTAGAAACATACTTGTCATGCGTTGCATTACGTATCACAAGTATGTTTCTAAGATTTAAGGGTCCAGATTTCAATATGCATTGCATACGTTGCGTACGTAGGCTAAGTGTGCTAAAAAAGTATCCAAGAATTTTATCTCTTGAGAATAATAAAGACTGAGAAAGTAAGAAAATGAAAAAAAAAGTTATAAAACAATGCCAAAGAAAAATAAAATATTGGGAAAAATGCCACTAGCAAATTAGGAGAACGGAATAATTGCTACCAAGAAAAAAAAAATTTTGGAAATTATGAGCCACATTGGCCGATCGGCCGACATTAACGGCGTTCGCGTACTGGCAGGATAATTCTATTGTGCCACTGTGACGTTTCGACTGCCGGCGTGCAGATCGGCTACGCCCACCGCGCGGGAGGCCAAAATCGAGTGAAGTACACCTGCTTACAGTGGCGTGGCGTCAAATATATTCTTAGTAAAGCCGGAGCAGATTTGAATTACTTTTTCTTCAGGAGTAGTAGATACTCCGGTCATATGCTTTAAAATAGACAAGCCGGTGGGAATCGGGTTCTATGCACGCCACGCCACTGGTACCTAATACGTTAGACTAGGTAACTAAAATAGCGCATTGCCTAAAATATACCGCCTCGGCGTTTATTCTCGAATCTCGATCGCTGCATAGATTAAATTAAGATATCGATTTTTATTATTTACGTTAGATCACTAATACCGGTACTGGTACGAAACAGTAGCTTATAATCTAATGACTCCGTAGAATTGATCCTGCTCACGTCTCCAGAATCATCCTGTATAATGTACTGTACTGTATTGTTATATGCCATACATTTTTAATCAATTGATTATTCTTAGTATGAACACAAGTAATTAGCAAATACATATTTCATAACTCAGAATTAGAATTTAAAGAGTTATGGTGTGTTTTACAGGTTGATCCGCTGCAAGCTTCAACCTTCCCGCTGGTCCGCTGCTCACTTTGAGCAATCAGCGTAACTTCAAGGTGGTCCGGGCCAAGCGACCTGGTTCGATCCCAGGGAACGCCGCGGCCCCCACCTGGTCCGATTTTTGCAACAGTCAGTAAGACTCGCATTTGAGCTTCAAAAAAAAGGTGTGTTTGAACGATGTTTGTACTTAGCGGTGAAATAAATTTCATAAAACACAAGCGAGTATTGTTTTGATAGCAACAAAATCAAATTAGAAGACAAAAAATATGTAAATATGACCGCAACGTTCTTCGAAAACATTTAGCATGCATGCATATGCATATTAACGAATCTCCCATCATTTGCATGGATAATAAGATGATTATGACTAAAATTGGTAAGATGGTTATGCAAATTTTCCTAATTAGGTATAGCATTTCTGTTTATCTGATGACATTATCATTGTAATTAGTGTAAAGAAATAACCTCTAACTCAGTTGGGTGAATCAACTTTTTTTTGCTTTATGCAAAGATTGCCCTTTCTCCTGATTTGTTCACCTTTTGCATGTTTTAACATGATTTAAATGGAACAAGATTTTACATCTAGAGATAGATTAGGTAAAAATAAAAATAAAACTCGTTTTTAACAAATAAATAGCGTGACCCAGCGGACGAACCCTGATTTTCGTACAAAAGTGGGGGACGGCTGTGTCCGCTGGGTCACTGCTTATAAAAAAGTTATAATAAACGAATTATAATTATAATAAATTCACTGTCTGTCTTTTAAATGAGCATATAATTTATTCAAAAAATATCCGAATAAAGATTTCCTTTCAATTTTAGTCGGAGAAGGTGAAATTTTGTTAAAAAAGAAAAGTTGATTCACCCACTTATCAATTCTAAAAATGGTACCTACGTAGTTTATATATATTAGGACTTCTGAGAATACTTTTTCCGAAGTGGTCAAAAAAGATCGAATGAGTAATGATTAAATTCTAGTAGTAAATAAATAGTACATTGTGCACCGAGGGTAGTAAGAAGGGGATTACTAACGAGAGTCTATTAGAAGCCCGACGCCGTAGGCGGAGGGCTTTTAATGACTCGAGTTTGTAATCTTCTTACTGCCCGTGATACACACAATGTTTTTCATCACATTTGCGAGGAAAAAATAAATAAAACATAATAATGAAATAAACTAAACGCACCCGCTAAGAGACAACTTCAACTGTCAACTTTTTCAATATAGTCTTCCATAGATAATGCTAAGAACTGCGTTTAGTTTTTAAACTTGACAGGCAATGTCGCCAGATTGTACCGATTTTCAAAATAAAATTTTAAACTAAATTAATTTAATTGCATTAAAATAATCGCAAAAACTACGGAAATAATAGTAAAATATACCATATAAGTTTTATTTACACTAAAATTGGTTTTGTAGCCAAGTTTTGAAGATGTGAAATAGCCTTGGCTGATTCGAAACCTCCTTAGTCTGAAATGACGTACGACTTTTAAAACTAAACTCATAACTCCCGAGGGAGTTATAGATTTTCATACAGTTTTTCCTCCCGTGGGAGTTATAGATATTTGTAACCCACGGGGGGTAAATTGGCTCGAGTTGGTCTATAAGCGCGCGTGTTATAACACCCTTTACGAGCAAGAGTGATGAAAAAGATATTTTAGTAAAATGGTAAACTCCCAGATTCATTCAGATCTGATAATGGAATTGGAACAAGCCGTCTTAAACCCCCCAACTATCAACCAATTATGATCCTAAACAAAACTCATTCATTTCTATCAATATCCTATATCTATCAGTGATTTTATACACACATATCATCACCATCAGCCTATATACGTCCCACTGCTGGGCACAGGCCTACTCTCGTAGATTAGAGTGAATAGGCTGTAGTCCCCACGCTAGCCCACTGCGGATTTGGAACTTTACATACACCATTTCTTCTTGTATGCAGGTTTCCTCACTATGTTTTTCTTTAACCGAAATTGCTCATCTTAGAATTTATCCGATAGTTGCTGACACTTGACTATCCTACTTTGAGATTTTAATAGAAAATGTACACAAAGGTTAACTATTCAAAGTTGCCAGCTATATTTAGTAACACTTTCTCCAAACAAAGACCTGGCGCGCTCTTGCTTTGTTTTGGGCATAACTAATCATGAGTGATACCGTTAAGAACACGGCGGGGTCACGAGAGGGCAAAGCTCGCAGACACTTGACTCGAGACGATCTTAATGTACGTACCCACCTATAGAAATGCGTATCTTAAGGCCCGGTAGGACCTGGCTCGCATTTCACATACAACTAGGGTCGGGCGGAATGCAGATTATTGCAGATTATCTTCGATTTCTAACATAAAAGTATACGTTATCAACCCAAACATGAGAGGATGCCCTGCATGACTGTGAAATCATGATTGTCAGGTATTAATTTTGTCAGAAAAGGTAACTGGTAATGAACAAAATGAAAAAAATACTTTATTTTATAGTGTTTTCGCGCTACTTTTCTATCGAGCGAAGTGTTCGCTATCGTGTTCTAAGTGAGAGGAAGCCCTAGATACAGTTCTGAATATTATTATATATGTTTTACAGTGACCTGCGAGTCAAATAAGTGCTCTAAAAATGATTTGGAAACTAGGCTTCCGCGCCCGATTCTCGTCTTACCTCGCCTTAAAGGGTTTACCCACAGAAATATAGAGAGATAGGAGGAAAAAGTTCCTCGATTTGTATAAGTTGCGTGTCAGATTTTTGCGTTTGACAGTTTGAACGGCCCGAGTGCAACCGAGAGATAATTTGCGCAAAAGTCATGCACGCGAAGTATAAGCATTTGTTGGGTCTACTTTAATACATGGTTTGGGAGCATTCCATGAAAACATCAACTTTTTGTCCCTTACGAAACACTATGGCAGCTACCCTAAATCCTAATAAAACGTATTAGCTGCTAAGAAACACTACCAATCTTAAAGCCGAGTTATGATATTGCAATGCTTATAATTAGCTTCCTGAATTTATTCCTCGGAAGTATTAAAACGGTGGTGTCCCTTACGAAATATTTTCATGGAATGCTCCTTTGTGGGTTTACCCTTGACTCACCGAAAATCGTTTCATCGTAATAATTTTTCTCTTAAACCGTTATATTATTGGCATTGATATAAAACAAACCTATCCTAAAGGTACTGTATCATACCATGACCGTACTATAAAGGGTACTTACCTAATAATAGCAGTAATATTTCTTCCTACAAAAGTTACATCGCGCGGCTTGTATGTGTGCGCGCCGTGAACAAAGGCACTGCAAGCAAAGTTTTACAAATGCGTCATCATGGATGGCAGCGCTTCGACCGTAAATACCTATTATCAAACCGCGTTGAGAAAGGGATTCGAGTGTACCGTTAGCACAAGTGTACTTAATAAATAATTAAATATAATCATAAACCAATCTTTGTTATCTTCATAAGTGCAGACCCTTATAGATAATAGAATTAATAGCTAAATATGATTTGCATATTTAAACTCTATTCTCGGTAAATATTGTCATTTGTTTAATAAAAAATAGTATTATCATATTTGACAAATCTGTCACCAGTCACATTATTTCGCTTTATCAAATTGCCGTAGCTTTTCAAAAATACGTTTTTATACAATATGAATCGCGGTAAAGTATTAAACGGTCGATGCCGAGAAATTGTCTACAATGTACTAACATATTTTAATAAAGAAAACGATAAGACGAAGGTTCTTTTGAAAACTTTGATGGCCATCTTAAGCGTTTATTTATCTGCATACTCTACCACTGACAATGTCATATCATGCATTAGTTCAAAAATGACATATGAGCTCAATCCCTTTCTAAACGCGGTTTGATAATACGTATCTCGCGCTCCTAAACGGCCGAAGTTTGACTACTTGTCTGTCTTTATAAGTACTTTGCTTGAATTGAACCTATAGTCGAATAATTATTGTAACCATACCTGCGTGGGTACGCTGCGTGGTAACACCTCAGCTAAAGCACCTTTTCCAGTCCTATACCATATACTATTAGATAACTGGGGAAAAACACTAAGCTTATAAAAAGATGTCATCCCATCAGCAAATTGGTGCTCTAGCTATTAACCTATATCAAAAGGATATCATTTTGGCTCCAAATGATTGATCGCTTCGGATTTTCCTGGGTTCATAAATGTCAGTCGTCCTACAAGATGTTGCCTCAGCATAGGTATCTGGGGTTTTTGCTTTCAACTTTTGTGTAGGTACCTATTATTTTTAGCGTGAGGGGATTTCAGAACCACTTATGGTAACAGGTTATCTATTAAGGAAAATGACATTGAGTTTATATTATATAGCATCTAGTACATTCCATAGGCATATAGGTACCTAAGTCGTATTTATCAAAGCTACTTACATTCTAATACACACTCGCTTTCTAACAAACTTCAAAAAAGGAGGTTCTCGGGTCGTCGGGATCTTTTTTTATATACGGTACGTTCCCCGATTACTCAAAAACTACTTATTTGGATGTTTTCGATTTGGTTGAAAGGTACCTCCCAGGTAGTTCTGTTGCCATCAAGTCTAATGGAATCTTGAAAAAATCAAGGGAATTCTTCAAATATTACAGGGACACCTATCAGTGGCTTGGCGTAAAAAATATCCTTGGGCAAGCTGGTGCAGATTTGACGTACATTTTCCTTAAGAGCTGTAGAATAAGCTGCTCATCTGCCTCAACTTAGGCAAGCCGGTAGGACTCGAGTTCTTTGGACGCCAACGTTATTTTTATTTTTGTATTAATTATTAAATACCTAATACTTCGTCTACCACGACGTGTTCTCCTTGGTGCGGTTGCGAATGCAAAAAGAGACGTTGGGAGGCCATTGCTTCGCTTTAAAGACTGCGCTAAAAGGGACATGATCGCCTTTAAAATTGACCACCAGAACTGGGAGACGCTTGCGGAGAAACGAACGGAGTGGCGGAGGCGCGTGGTGAAGGGTCGCAAGTTAAGCGATGAGACCTGGTTCGCTGCACTCGCTGACAAGGGACGAAGACGACACCAAAGCGACTCAGCGCCATCTGTTGGCAACTTCTCTTGTCAGGCCTGCGGTAGGACATGTCGCTCTCGCATCGGTTTATTTAGCCACCAAAAGCGATGTCTCTCTAACATTGCACCATAAATCGTCTGTAATAGACGCAAAGGCCTGGTATACACTTGCTTGCCAGAATTTCATTTGCCATAATTTTATTTGCCATACTATTCAACTGCCATAATGTTGTTTCCCATAATTTCATATGTCATACTCATTGTTTACTATATTAATCATATGCCCGAATCTTTGTTTCCCATAAAATCATTTTCAATAATATCATATGCCAGAATCTTTGTATCCCATAAAATCATTTTCAATAATATCATATGCCAGAATCTATGTTTCCCATAAAATCATTCTCAATAATAATCATTTGTCATCATTATCGTAATCCATAATAATCACATGCTATAGCATAATATAACTATGGAAAACCGAATCGTGTGGTGTGGTGGAAACATTATAGTTGACCTGGGTTAGGTTGGTTTATAACAAAGGGGCCGTTGGGGGTAATGACTTTAACAAAAAACTTACATAGGCGGAACGACAAAGGGGGGACGGGGGGGCGGAGCCCCCCTCAAGGGGGGCTCGGGGGGCGAAGCCCCCCGCATTAAGAAAAGCTCAATACAAAGGTTACATTAAGCAAAAAGTAGGTTAGGTTAGGTTAGAACTGCGTCCCCCAACAAAAACGAACTGCTGTCAGAAAAGTAGGTTAGGTTAGGTTTGAACTGCGTCCCCCAACAGAAACGAACTGCTGTCAGAAAAGTAGGTTAGGTTAGGTTTGAACTGCGTCCCCCAACAAAAACGAACTGCTGTCAGAAAAGTAGGTTAGGTTAGGTTTGAACTGCGTCCCCCAACAAAAACGAACTGCTGTCAGAAAAGTAGGTTAGGTTAGGTTTGAACTGCGTCCCCCAACAAAAACGAACCGCTGTCTGAAATGTACGTAAGGTTAAATGAAACATTATACGAATATTAGTTACAAGAAATAAATGTAGTAGCATACCCACCAACGTATTAAAACAACGAAATATTTTTCGGGCGCTTGCAGAAATGTAATAAGCAAATGCATAGCCAGAACAGATTCGAAAATACTATTTAGCATGGATTTTAAATATATATTCCATTAAATAATATTATTGCACTTAATAATATGGATAACAACACGTATGGCATTCGTAACATTATGGCATTTAATATTCGGGTAAACAATAATATTGCACTTAATAATATGGATAACAATACGTATGGCAATCGTATCCTTATGGCATTTAATATTCGGGTAAACAAGAGTATGCCAAATAACTATTATGGTAAACGAAACATTCGGGCAAATGAAATTCGGGCAAGTGCAATTCGGGCAAATGAATTGTATGGCATATGTACTTCGGGCAAACATTAGACAACCGCAAAGGCCTATGATGATGAATACTTCGTTAGGTGTGGTAATAATAATCGTAGCACAAATAACTTAATCTCACCGAACCGTGGCATGAGTACGTGTGGTGTGAAGATCCCAGAGATTCCATTAGATTTAAGATTATAATTGAGATAACAAATTAATTGAACGATGTTAATGAGAATGAGTTCATCATATTCGTAGGTCCGAGTATATAACTTGAAATTAGGCTATTAATGAGAATCGAGATTCATTCTCATTTAAATTTTAAATTAAGGGACCGCTCGCGACTTCGTTCGCGGAGGGTAAATAAGTTGAATGTCTTTTTTTGCTTCGGCTTAGAAGGATTAAATAGTACATTACTGTAGAGGCCGGGAAGTAAAGGGTTGCCGGCCGAATATATTACAGATGGCCGACCGAAAGCGAGGCCAGATAGTTACGAGGCTTGCAACTCCTTTTCACGCCGAGGTATGTTTGCAGCCTATTTATTATAAGGCACGTAATGTCAATATTTCATTGCATGTTTGAGAAATAGTACATTACAATACCGAGGCCAGTAAAGTAAGAAATGTGTAAAAAATCGAGATTCGGAAAAAAAAGACTACAAATATATCAGATTGAAAAAAGAATCTACTGGTAAAATAAGCGAGAAAAATTTAAGCGAACATTATAAAACGCTTAATGAAAAATCGCTTTATGAAGAAAGACGAATAATTAAATTTGCGATCATGTAAAAACGCGATGTGAAAATTCGCTACTATGAAACATGCGTTTGTGAAAATTATCGAACAAACCATTCGAGAAGAACATACCTGGTTTTCTTGTACCATAGATGCTACTTAATATCCGCAGCATCCCTATTCCTAATAAAGATTGTCAGTGAGCTCATAGGCGTGGAACGTAAATAGTAGACTAATGCCGTAATTTTCCAGCGGTTCACTTTGTTTATGATTTGCAGCCTTGACCGATTGCGGTGATTGTGCGCTAAGTGTACAGTGCGCATCAATTATCGACGCTACGATTTACTATAATAGATCTTTGATGGTAGGTTTTGTGTTGATACGGCATATAAAAATGAGTTTGACACTATTTTAAGTTACAGAAGTCTTAGAGCATCGGTTCCGAACCTGGGAATTATGTTAGCCAAACGTTCCCCTCTACCAAGAGCACAGAATAAGTAATAGTATGACGTACAGAAGTCTCTCTCTCTAATGAAACTGTCGTTCGGGTCCCACCACCGGACGGAACGCACTGCATCCGACCGTTTATATCGCATAACGCGTACTAACGCGTACTGTCTGGTCGCTGGCTAAGGGCCCCTACAGGGGGCCTCAAGGCGAGATCGCGAAGTGAGTAACTCCTGCCAAGAGTGCCAAGCAACCGACCAACACCAAATTGTCATTGTGTTGTTTTATTCGTTATGTGTACTTCATCGATAAGCAATATCGACTTTGGCCGCATCCTTGTTGACAGACCGGTTTATAATCCGATCGGCACGATGGTTTTGGCCCCATAATAATATCGTAGTGCCCGCTTTTAGGGTTCCGTACCAAAATGGTAAAAAAGGAACCCTTATGGTGCGACTCTGTCTGTCTGTCCGTCTGTCACAGCAAGATATCTCAGGATCTACTGATGCTCTCGACTTGAAATTTGGAATAGTGTTAAAAACCGCTAACCCGAGCCTATTGGACCGAACAAAAATCTTATACCTTTTTTACTTTTTTTTAAAGGGGACCGAAATGGGATGTCGAAAATCAAAAGTAGAGCTATTATATCGAGTGGGATATCAAATGAAAGGGCTTAGTGTGTAGATTCCAAAATTCCGGTTTAATTTTTTTTCTTAGAAATTAGTGCAGTCATTGAAGCATTATGGCTCCGAATTTTTTTACTGTGAACCGAATTGCATACAATTTTGGAATTAGGTTCATCTTACCCTTAACTTCAAAAGTGAAAATGATTTGAACTCCGCAACCACCCTGGGGGTGGTTGCCACCCCTTCTCGGGGGTGAATTTTTTTTTTTTCAAAATCGTCTCGGAAATCGATAGAAGGCCTAATTTTAAGCAAAAACTCTTCTATAAAGTTTTTCAAAAAATCCAATACATTTCAAGTTATTGGCAATTGAAAATTCGCATTTTTGTCACGTTTTTCATCGGTTTTTTGCAAATATCTCCAAAAATATACGTTTTATCGAAAATTTTATACGGAACAAAATTGTAGCAGGTAAAACAATGAACAATTTGGTTTTTTATAAAGTATTCTAAGTGCAATATTAAGCTAGATATTAAAGATCAAAGCCGTTTTTTATTTTGTCTGAAATTTAATCGATGTGGTCAATGCCATCTAGCGGCGAGCAGATGCATTTTATGCATTTTAATACAAAAGGGTTCTGTAGTGCTTGAAATAAGCTTTAAAATGAGCACTATTAAAAGTCTTTTGCACGTAAAATAAGTGAGCTGTATTGCAAATAAGGGGAGCATCTAATGTTTTTTCTTTTAAATCAATGGGTTTCATAAGTGCCATTTCCACCAAAATTAAAATTAATCGTATTCCGCTAAGAATTAACTTCATTATGAAGAGTTTGATAGATAGTATCAGTTTGGCTGCTTCAGGACACATATTTTTCAAAAAAGTCACGATTAAAAAAAAAAACATAATTTCAAATTTTTAAAACACCCACTTATTTTTCATAATATCTCAAAAATTACGACAGATACGTATAAAAGTGTACGCATTAAAATTTTAGGTATTTTTCTGACAAACAATTTAGTTTTTTTGTTTTCTCTGTCAAACAAAAATTGACGGAGATATGATTGTTTAAAGAGCGCGTGGCAGCGCAATCACAGCCTCTCTTAAGCCCTTTAACCCTTCACCGTTTTAGAAAAAGGTTTTTTACTATATATTGCAATGAAGGATGTTGTAGCTCTCTTAATTACCTTTACAATGGTTTTTTATAAATTGTGATAGCATGAAAATTGAAGGAGTTATGGTCCAAAAACTTATCATATTTTTTTCTACTTAGTAACTGAAAATTTCGAAGTGTGAATATTTGGAGCAATGTGAAAGTACGCAGTATAATAGAGACCCACAACTATTGTAATGTGTATATATATACATAATATGGCTCATATATTTTGGAAACGTAGGCATGAATACATACCAACGTTCTTATATGTATATATAACACATTTGAGTGAAGGGGCCAACGAAAATACTATTATGCAACAGTTGTATAAGAAGGCTCAAAAAATGCGAATTGCGTGAGTTGCGATACGAGCCGCGACAGCGGCGAGTATCGCAAATAGAGACGCAATGCGCGTTTTTTGATTTAATTATACAACGTTGCATACAATACTTTTTTCATCACACTTGCTCGAAAATGGTGTCATTACACGTAGGTTTTGCGGGCCGTAAATGACCTATTACGCCCTAGGGCGTAATGGTTTTCTTTTTAAATTTGAAACGCTGGTTCTGTTTTACTCTTATTTGTCATGTTCAAAGGAAACGCCAACGTACTTTTTTAACTTTTATTACTGAAATATTTATTTAAAGAGAACTGTTGTTGGAATTACATGTAAAGACATATTTCTGTAACATTAATTAAATGTTTGAATAATGTATTTCTTTATTTTGCAAATATAAAATCAACCATTTTAAGTCTTTACCGCTATGGTTTCCGAACGTGACTTGTCGTCTTGATATATGTCACTAATGTCACTGTCAGTTTTACAATTTTATTTAGCTTAAGTAAGGTTATTTTAATTAGATTTCCTCACAAGTGTGATGAAAAACATTGTGTGTGCCACGGGCGGTAAAGGAATTACAAACGAGTGTTATTAAAGCCCTCGGCTTCGCCTCGGCCTTGTAACAAACACTCGTTTGTAATTCCTTACTTACCGCCCTTGATACACAATGTACTATTCTACGACTAGGTTTTAAAATCTAAAAAATACAATAATGCATAACCTCAAACAAGGCAAATATGACGTATGACTGACAGTATGTGTCTATGGTAAACTTTTTTTTTAATTTAAAATATACTTGCAGTGACTATAATAAAAATATTTTTTTTATGTTGGCATCAATGAATTTAGTTCGGAAAGTTTTGTTTTTCTTAAGAACTGCAGGAATTTAATTGTTTCTTAAGTTGGTTGTTGTGCATTTTTTTACCGTAAAGTTAAAATTGAGCGCTTAATCCTTGACCTAAGTTTAACCTAGATTTAGAAGTATGTGGCTGCTAGCAATATCGTAAAGTGACCCCCATGGCGCCCAATGTGTTAAGGGTAGAAAAGCTTAAGAATATGATAATCATTTTCGAGAGTGTGGAATAATATTTAAATCCTTTTCATTTTATCAAAAAAAAAATGTAACAATTTTTTATCAAGGGGTAGTTTTCAAGGGTTGAAAGGGGGTTAAAAATTTGATAATTATTATAGAGAATATAAAATATTACTTACTCTATACTTACATCTTTTTATGTCATACCAACGTATTTTTTTGTGATTTTTTCAATTTAGGGGTTGTTTGCAATTTCAAGGGGTTGAAAATTATTTTAATATGAGGTAATTATGTTAGAAAATACTTTACAATTTCACCACTTACTATTAGACATGTTTTCTAGCGATAAAATGGCTCAATGTCAATTTTTCCATTAAGGGGTTGTTTACACCCCTTAAAAATAATAGGCGGAGTTCAGATCATTTTCACTTTTGAAGTTAAGGGTAAGATGAGCCTTATTCCAAAATTTCATGCAAATCGGTTCACAGTAAAAAAATTCGGAGGTAAGACCGTATTTTTCGCTTCAATGACTGCCCTAAATGTAGTTTTTGATTTAAAACAAAAAATTCCCCCCTATTATCTCCAAAGTTGCTGAATTGAAAAATCTGTAATAATTAACGATTATTAATATCATCCTAAATATTATAGGAAAAATATAACGGTTTTCCTAAATTACACCGTTTTTTAGAAATTTACAAAAATCGTAACATTACTTATTTGCTCCTACTAAGCTAACCGCCATACAGTTTTTCTTGAACTATTCACGTATCTACTTATGAGTCTGCACGGAACCCTCGGTGCGCGAGTCCGACTCGCACTTGACCGGTTTTTTTAAGTGTGCATGAGTCCGCCAAAAAATGGCAGACTGTTTTGTATCAGTAAAACAAAAAAAACCGGCCAAGTGCGAGTCGGACTCGCGCACGATTCGCACGAAGGAAGGCTATAAAATTGCTATTAATTCTCGAAAGGAGGCTTTTGCTCGTAAATCTCCGAAAGGCGCTAGATGTAAATACAATAAATATTATTAAACATGTATTTTATTCTGTTTTTAGTATTTGTTGCTATAGCGGCAACAGAAATACACAATCTGTGAAAATTTCAACTGTCTAGCTATTACGGTTCTTGAGATACAGCCTGGTGACAGACGGACGGACAGCGAAGTCTTAGTAATAGGGTCCCGTTTTACCCTTTGGGTATGGAACCCTAAAAAATGCTATAGCCGGGAGTGCCTCGCTCCGCGATTTCGCCGCGCGGTTACAGTACCAAATTTTGCCCCCGCGGCGGCGCTTAGCCAGCGAAACGAAAAGGGCACACGTTATGCGATAGAGACGGTCGAATCCGGTGCGTTCCGTCCAGTGGTCGGCCCCGAAAGACAGATTTGTTAGAAAGAGAAACTTCTGCACGCAGTACTCTTAGGTACTTATTCTGCCGCCATAAGGAAGAGGGGCACATCCAACAATTTTTTTTGAAGTTGAGTTGTATACATATTTGGAATCAGTGAAATTTACTGATTCCGAATATGTATACAACTCAGTGTCGAAAAAAAATGTGAGATGTGCCCTTTTGCGTTATGGCGGCAGTATTCTGTGGCTTATGGCAAGAGGAGTCTGCAACTGCAGGCACTAGGGCTTTCAATATTGGTATTTTAGCCCTAGCTCCCTTCCGTGTTTAAGCATTGAAGTATTGGTTTTACGGAAATTGACCTGGGTTTAGTACTATTACCAATATTTGATTTTGCACTTTCTCTAACAGGTCACAAAGATGTTTTTCACACATGTTTATTTACCAGAATTGGAGTTTAGAGATCAGTGGGTACTGTAAACTGTCCCAGTTTCTATTTAAAACAAAATGTGATATTACTAAGCTAGGTTGAGTAATCTGTCCCACTTTGAAGACGAATTGCCGTGAAAAGTGGGAGCAAACGTAAATATTTTTTATTGCTTCAGTATTTCAGATATGAGTAAGTGGATTACGTTTATGGCATATTGATCGTACTGAGATTTGGGTTAACAAAATGCAATTTCCACATCGTTAAAAGAAACAGGACAGAATCATGCTTAATATTCTGCCATCCTTAATCTAGAACCCGACTAACCTCTATACAACTCCGTAGGCTCGCCTTAGCCGGGTTTTAGTCATACGCCAGCAGTATTATAAACGTGAAAGTTTGTGAAGATGTTTGGACGCGAAATGAATCAAAATGAGACGAGTAGATGATCCCTCATTTAGATTTGAGTATAATATATTACGTTATACATTTTTTGAGATGTTAATACCGAATATTTCGCGCTCTATTTTAAATATTTTTTTTTTACAAAGGCTGTGACATTCCGTATCATCGGGACCTAGCACATAAGTTGGTCCATCGAATCGGACCTGTAGCCTGTACTCCATGATACTCATGTCTAGAGAGGCGAGGCACCATTTCAGATGTGCTTGCGGCGCTTGCATATCATATTCGCGGTTACATAATTTGGTGCTTCGAACCGGTTTCAAATGATACTCACGTCTAGCGAGGCGAGGCAGTACCAGCAGAAGACGTACTTGCAGCGCTTGCACATAATCTGCGCGCAGCCCTCGTCCTTCTCTATAAGCACCAGCGGCTACATAATTTGGTCCTTCGAACCGGGTCCAGCTGGCATGATACTCACGTCTATTGAAACGAAGTAGGCCTGCAGAAGACGTGCTTGCAGCGCTTGCACATCATCTGCGCGCAGCCCGCGTCCTTCTCTATCACGCACAGCTTGATCAGCTCTGACTCTAGCAGCGGTGCGCGAGCGCAGCCCACATAATTCGGTCCTTCGAACCGGATCCAGATTGCATGATACTCACGTCTAGGGAGGCGAGGCAGTACCAGCAGAAGACGTGCTTGCAGCGCTTGCACATCATCTGCGCGCAGCCCTCGTCCTTCTCTATGGGCACGCGGCACATGGGGCACAGCTTAATGAGCTCGGAGTCTGGTAGCAGTGGTGCGCCGGCGCCGCCCATGGATGAAGACGCGGCTGCGGCCTCGCAGGACATGCTGCCGTGCCACTGCGGACAAAAGTTAATTTTATTATATGTACGTATAAAACAGTCCCATGGCTAAGATTGGCAGAAAACTTACAACCGACTGCAGATGAAGTTTAAATCATATATTGATGAGGGAACGTAGAAGAGCAATAAGAAAGGATTTTTCTAAATTCAACCTCTAAAGCGTTGATATACATATATTGGGTTTACATGAACTTTAAATGAAGAAGTCTGAAATTCATCTGAACCAGCCCGCAGTATTACATAAAAAAATTATAAGATTACAGGTTTATGCGAGGTAGTTTTGCGCAACGCCTATTTGGCGAGTAACGTTCTAAGAGGTGCAAAATTTCTCGGCATATTTCGTGTGGTTATCAGTTGGAAAAATACGATATGAAGCCTAAAAAGAAACATAGGATAAACTGACGCTTAGATTATAAAAAAGTCATAACTTCACCCCAATCAACACGTTTGTTTGATAGCTTAGCAACAGTAATCAGCGAACACGGCAAACACCTATCAGCGTAATCACGGCACGACGGCATTGGCCCGCCATTTGAATACAATGGAGCCGAAAATGTACTGACACAGATATTGGAATGATGACGTAGCTATCCGAAGGTCCTGTGATCTGATCAACGACTAGTTCTCTAAGTATACAAATACTAATGGCCACACGCAGTTACTCAGGATTCAGTAGATATATACATATTTTTTCATCACACTTGCTCGAAAATGGTGTCATTACACGTAGGTTTTGCGGGCCGTAAATGACCTATTACGCCCTAGGGCATAATAGTTTTCTTTTTAAATTTGAAACGCTGGTTCTGTTTTACTCTTATTTGTCTGATCAAAGGAAACGCCAACTTGCTTATTTAACTTTTATTACTGAAATATTTAAAGAGAACTGTTATTGCAAATACATGTAAACACATATTTCTGTAACATTAATTAAATGTTTAAATAGTGTATTTCAGTATTTTGCAAATATAAAATCAACCATTTTAAGTCTTTACCGCTATGGTTTCCGAACGTGACTTGTCGTTTTGATATATGTCACTAATGTCACTGTCAGTTTAACAATTTTATTTAGGTTAAGTAAGGTTATTTTAATCAGATTTCCTCACAAGTGTGATGAAAAACATTGTGTGTGCCACGGGCGGTAAAGGAATTACAAACTCGTGTTATTAAAGCCCTCGGCTTCGCCTCGGCCTTGTAACAAACACTCGTTTGTAATTCCTTACTTACCGCCCTTGATACACAATGTGCTATTGGGGTTATTTTGAATTTTTAGAACCTTACTTTATTCATGTTTGAAGAACGTAGATTAAGTAATGTTCGCGTTTTATTGTTCTCTCTTCATGTCCTTTGACGCTTAGAAACCATAATATATGTCGTACATCTTGTTATTTCTCGTGTTTAAATGTAAAATTGTACACTGGAGAACCTTTATATCTCACGATCTCGGTATTAAGTAACTAGGTACATAAAAAATCCCAGGACTGGAAACCCTACTCTACATAGGGGAAATATAGGGGAAAATCGTAACGAAACCGAGAAAAAGTAAAATCTCAATTTCGTTACGATTTTCCCCGATAGTTTGGGCGTAACGAAACTGAGAAATTCAAAATTTTTACGGAAGTTCGGGACATTTTGCACTACTTTTTTTTATTTCATAAATGAAAAGTGCTCGTGATTCTGAGTAAAATGGTATAAGTAAGACACACTATGATCAGACAAAAAAAGTAAAAGGTACATTTTTTCTGCAATTGACCCTTGTTGCCAAGCTACCTCTATCAAAAAATGGTTTAAATGAAAAAAAAAATAACTTAAAACATTTGCAAAGCTTACCGGTTGTTTGAGAAAAGGACAAACATACTAGGCTTTCCTATTCACACTATTATAAGGAAGTCATCACAAAAACCTAGGAAAATATTTTATTCATGACTGCCCTTAGCGACGCGACAGGCGTGTAAAAACCGGTAAATTTACATATTGATTGAGCTCATGGTGGTGCCGATTTAATGCATTTATTAACTGTCCATTACATATGCGTAAACGCAATTGATAAATTATGCATAAATCATAATAAATGGATACATGTAGTTTTTGCATGAGCAACCTGTTATTAATGTTTTTATAAAAACGTTTTAAAGAGCAAAAGAAAAACATTGTAGCTAAGGTTATATTTTGAATATTTTTCTTATTAAATATTATACATTCAAACAAATATATATGAACCGGACTAAAATCACCGAACTACTGAAACTAGGCCGATTCATCAACACCGACACAGTATAATAGCAGTAATTTTTAGGGTTCCGTAGCCAAAATGGCAAAAACGGAACCCTTATAGTTTCGTCATGTCCGTCCGTCTGTCTGTCTGTCCGTATGTCACAGGCTCAGAAACTACATGATGGATATTGATGAAATTTGGAATATAGGTGTCTTGTATGCGCCGCTACTTAGTTTAGTATATAAATAATTAAAATAAATATTTTTAGGGGGGGCACTCCATACATGTTAAAGACAGTAAAAAAATATTTTTTCAGCAAATATCAACGTGTGGTACATAGTTCGACAGCTCTTTAAAAAACACTATAAGGTTCCTAAGTAATGTTTTTGATTAAGTGAATGTATTTGAAAATAATCGCTCCGAAAGTTGTGTAAATTGTGTCCCCCCCCCTCTATTTTCTAAACCGTGCGTCCGAAAAATATGAAAAAAATCACGAAGGTAACGCTTAATTAATACTTTCAACGAAAATTATTTTCAACAAGATCGAATGTACCGTTTTTGAGTTATTGCCGATAAACTGCGCTTCTCAACAAAAGGACGTAATTGCTATGAAGATACGCTCTTTTGTTGTTGTACTTTTTTTTTACATCGTATTTTTTACCATATAGTTACGGCTATGGAACCCTACACTGAGCATGGTCCGACATGCTCTTGGCCAGTTTTTTATTGTTCCTATAAAAGGTACATCGCGCGTTTGAAGGCGTGCGCGCTGCTGTATACGAATGCACTACAATCAAGCTTTTAAGAATGCGTAACAATGCTCCAGTACTGATCGCAGTCGCATAGACGTACTATCGGGCGTCTGTGTGAATATGTGTCGCGGACTCCTAAACGGCCGAAGTTGGACTACTTGTTGTTCGTCTTTATACTTTGACAACGATGTATATGGAGGATCTCTGGAACTATGAGAGATGAAAAAAAAATGTTTCAATTAACAATAACATCTGAACAAAACATTTCAGTGTACGGGAAAATGCTTCATAATTCTACCAGGAAAGTGAGAGCGGTTGAAACGCTATTAGAACTACCAATACTTCAATTATTTGGCTGATGTTATCAATACTTTTATCATAGTCTGTATTAAAAGCATTTAAAATATTCTTCTTCCGAGCAATATCACAAATGGCGCACCTGACCCAAAATGGTGTCATCTCCGTCGCTACAGACCCAACAAACGCCTACGCAACAAACAATCCTAATTCTAATTTATCTCCACCAAATAACGTCCCTTCTACCCTTAGATATGCTCTCAGCACAACGCAAATACAACCTTAAACGAAGGTATTAGAGTTCATAATAGTTCGGTGGGTTTAAGGTAGGGTCATCCATTTTGAAAAGGCTGGAAAGGTTTATAAGCGACGTGGCTTTTATATTATACATCCCTTAGGCAAAGCATTGGGCTCGGTGGCGATTAAAACGTGTTGTTGGTACTCGATTTCGTTTGCGACACATAATGGTCGAATGAAACTACTTTAGGCGGTAATTTACGGCTTTAAGTACAAACCTTATAAACTTTCGCGCTAACTATAGTTGTCGATCCGGCAAGGTTAAAAATTATGTGGATGTAACCATATACTTTGACGTTTCTGATATTCTAGCCGGTTTTCAGGTAAAACTAAGTTATGAGAGCGAGACCCAGAATTTCTAGATCTCAGAAAACCGCCGTGAGACTCAAACATATTGGATTAAAAACGGACCACTCACGTTGTACAAAAGACGAGACATCCACTCGACATGTGCGTTCGCGAATACTACTCATGATTAAGGGAATGCCGAATGCTCCCGAAACATATCTAGTGGATGCCTCGTCGTTTGCACAACGTGAGTGATTCGTTTTTAATTCAATATTTTCTAGATCTGTTAATAAACTAGTCTCGCCTCGCCAGCATATTAAAGATACTGGTTTGTGTTCCGTTAGTTCCAAAATGTTTTTATTATGATCATCTACCCTAGTAACACTTTTAGTTCTACAATGACCTATAGAACGGTTCTAAAACAAATATGCTGCTAGGGTATGGTAATTTAATTTATCAGTTAATAACAAAAACAGTTACAATAATCTAATTTTGGAGTTTCCTTATACAGTAGACAGATAAACATCATAAAAATCAATTTACCGCGAAATAATACATATGATATTATAAAATCAGTGCCATCAGTGATTGGAAAATTCAATTTCCGCCTTGATCAAATTATATCCGAATTTGTATAATCGGAATAATTTTGGGAATCCTATATTATTGGTATTAGTCGCTACCCAACACTGCGCATGACAATGTTATCTTCCTGCGGTTTGGTAATCTAATTATCTTTTCATTGAGACTTAATAAGTTTTAGGCTGGATAACGAAATAGATATGCTGCGTTTTATATCAGAAAAATCGACGATCCTCGACTTAAAAGCAAAATACGGCTGTCACGCCGACAAAGTTGAAGAAGAAGAATGAACTCGATTCGAATCAGACAACTCGACTAGCCCATCGCTACTCCAGAGGAGTCATAAGTGCGTTACCTGTCTTTCAGGTGGGAGTACGCTCTTTTCTTAAAGGTTTAAGGTAAGTTCCTAAGAACTTGATACGACAGCAAAATCTAGTGTTCATTTTATGTCTAAATAATCATAAATATTAGGGCGAGAAATCTGCTTCTAACCATTTTACAATAAGTGACCATTTCTAATTCATGAACCTACAAAGACCAAAATACCTATTGAGGTTAATGAGCACCAACCTTCCAACTTGTTTTAGTACCTTGACCCCCAGCCAAAACGACCCCGAAGCCTTTAAAATGTAAAGCGAGTTGGTATATCCACGCTTGGCTGATGTTGTTTACATCCAACCTTAGATCTTAATATGCAGAAACACGTAAAATGACTGAGAAGTTTTTAACTCAATCATAAAAGGAGCTTTTTGATCACGTGCCCCGCATAATTCTGTATAGTACAGCTATTTTATTTTTATGAACCAGTTAAAAGTTTATAAAAAATGTCTTCTTAAAATAATTTTCTTGATTTTAAGTTATGACTTAAACCATTAAGTCTAACCAAAGGATGGAATATTAATTTAGGAGGCACAAAGTTCCAAGCTTTCAACTTATCAAGTTCCTAAACCTATTAAGTCTCCGAGTCCGTTGACCCCATCACCGATTACGTCCACATTTAAAATGTAAAGTGAATCTATCGCCGGAATGTTTACATCCAAGCTTGGAAGCGGGCCAGCTGTATGCAGAAACACGTCAAATTACAACTAAGGCAAGTATGTCAATATGGAAAATTATAAAATTGGACGGCTGCCAAATGCTCACGGGTATTCCCGAATAGGAGACATGGGGACAGCATTATAAACAGTGTCCGGAATTTGGAACGATTTATATTTTTTTTTTAAGATGCGAGATCGCGGGAAAGTCTGCACGTGGAGGAAAATTAATGTGTAAACAACACAGGAAGACAGCTCTAATAAAAAGGAATGGTGACGTGTAAAAGACCATACCAACAATACCTGAAATGACGATCACGACTAGTCGATCGTCGTAGTAGTTGAAGAAAGAGAATGTATGTTATCTTTTAATTCAGGACAAGAGACCAAAATATTCTCGCGCCTATGCAAAATTTCCAATTTACAATACATAAAGTAAATGAATCAGAACTGAACTAGTGAATGCAGGAGTGATACTGACTGATATATGTACTTCATTAGAATCATTCATTCAGGAACTACTCATGTCTATCCCGGACTTAGTAGGGAAGGGAGTAGACTTAGCCATATGATCCTCGCTGCTAAGCAACCAACAAAAAACCTGACCAAATTGGACCATACTACACATTTCCTGAGGAATTTTGGTTCGTTTCAAATACCTCGCTATAAACATTAACGTTGAACCCATTGCGTCCGTCCGACTTATCGTTCGATTTATATGCAATAGAAATGTCTATGTGACTAACGGTTATAAGGGACCATTAGAGTCAAGTTCATGCGATTAAAATGGCCGCTTAGAGAAATTGTGTGAGATAATATGATACAAAGTGACTTTTTAATGTTATTTTATAGGCGTACTACTTAATTGAGAGCCGAATAGCGAGGTGCGGGGAGAGGACAACGATTACTCCAAAATTCCGAAACTTTCCACATGGATCTCGGCAATTTCTCAAATTCTCTATAGGGGAAAATTTCCATGTAAGTAGGAAATTTTCTGTAAATTCTTTCAAAGTTTTCAACAAATTTTGGGGGATTTTCCCAACTGTTCGGAGATTTTCTGAACACACCTGTAGTGTGATAGGTTAAAACTAAGATTGTGTTGGCCGTGTTTATTAATGGATAAAAGAATATTGGACTAGTCGAATAGAGCGTGACCATAAATATCATTAATCGAAACCAGACCGCCGACCAGTAATAAATCGTATGATAAATTAGCTCTCTAACACAAAACTAGGACGATGAATATTAAACACACTAATAAGTGCGAAAAAAATATGGACTGACCGAAAAGGATGGGTAAAAGTGATGGCTATTATGTCGCCTTTTGTTTTCTCTTCGCGTCGATATAATATAATAGGTTTAGGTGAGGTGATTTGCAGGTGAGTTATGTAGATTTGGACAAAATGAATAATAATAATATCGTGCGCTACTCGTGAATTGTGCTAATTCCATTCCAGCTGACAAAAAGCCACCGAGATCCGCTAAAAGGTATGAAAACTGTAACAAACTGTACAATGAAGAGCACATTAATCTTTCATAATTCAAACTGACATATGCAGTTATAACAGCTTATCCAAGGTTTTCAGTTATTTTCTAGAGATCCAGCCATTCTACAAAACAACTGAAAATAGTAATCTGAACTTACAGGCAAATGGTTCACAATTCGACCATCCTGTGTGAGTTTAAAACGCTGTTAAATAGAACTGTCCGCATATGAGACACTTTGCACCACGTAAAGAGTCACCAACACTTGCTGCATCTACCATGGTGCACCTACTTAATAAATAATCAAAGACTAGACTGACTATAAATTAAATTATACCGTAAAATTCTACGCCACTTAGTTTCACCGGCCAATATACTTGTCGCTAGACACAGAAGCTTTTACAGTAAGTGGTCCTCAGCGTGCCCGGGGCATTGTGGCGCGACCCGATTGTATTCTACGGTCGTTCTTCAGCCCGTCTATTCTGTGGGCGACGTGAAAGCTTTAGCAACGGGCATAATATTTCAACAGACTTTCAAACTGGAAACTGCTATATCCGTTTGATGTGAAAAACACCCGTGTCGCGATTAAATAAGGATTATATTTGCATCAAATAATTTAGTTAGATATGATTTAAAGAAATTTTCGGCAAAAAAAAATTCTGTAGGCTATAGTCTAGGTTTTATTGGAGGTCCTTTCATGGTTGCCCGGTTAGGTCATGCCTTGATTTGTTTGGGCCTAAAGAATTTATGTAGGTATTATTAAAGCGAAATATTCGTGATAACGGAGTAAGAGTCAAAGATGAGCTAAAATTAGGGCTATCTAACTTACTTTAGTAACGTACTGTAAGCTCTTTTAGTAAATTTAGTAGCAGAAATATTTGGCTAGAAGTTCTGATTTAGCTAGATTTTGACGTCCAAAAGACGCAGCCCTATTTGTATTGATATTGTCTAAACTATAACAATAACTGTGAAATCTTTGTGGCAGGGTCTATGTTCAGCAATGGACGTTCAGCCTCTCTGGATTACAATGATGATGGTGATAGCTGTATTAGTGGAACAACAACGTTACTAGACCGTAACTCAAAGCCCAATGTAGCTCACACAAAAGAATCTCACACCTCTATTGCCAAGCCTAACAACCACCGGAAACCGACATCAGTCAAAAAACTTTCGCACGTAAAGGCGCGCTCCCACTCGTTTTCCCATAGCGAATAGCACCCGATTGTGCGCCTGGGCACAATGGGCCGGGAAAGCGCTCTCGCGACCCGACAATGGTCGCAAAGCCGAGCGTCGCCGTTCGTTATGGTGAAAACCGATGTAGCTCTTTTCATGTTCTACATTTTGACAGTTACAGCGACTCTATAGTCGAGCAAATAGAAGGCTAGGTATCCATCATACAAATATGGTACAATCGAGTTCATTTACATCTACACATATAAGAGAAAAAAAAAATTTGAACACGCTTTTATGCTCCTGAAAATAGGGTCGAGTTCAGATATTTTTGTTCCCGTGAGTGTGTAGATATAGATGAACTCGACTGTATGATAGGGATAGTTCTTTTTCATTTTTATCGACTATACATACATACATATCGGCAGTATCTATAAAATTCAGAACATTTTAAAGTTTATTCCTTTTTTCTAATTATAGAGACATTATGCAAGCATACACAGATAAAATGCGAACCACTGTACCTAAAGCCGAATTTGATCCCGCATTCTGTCTTTCCAAGACAGCGTGTTTCCAATTTCACTATTTAGCCGTTCCATGAACCGCATCAAATTCGTCAATGTAATAATATACTCGTAACAAGTTACTTTTAGCGCCCTCTGTACCATTATGTTTGAAAGGATTAAGGATAAGTGACAGACGAGCCATTTGATTGAAAGTGGTCATCGCCTATGGATTTGTGCAACACCAGAGGAACTGCCTAGGTACATACGTTGCCGTACTTTGAGTCCTGGATACTTGCTTTTTGAATGAACCACATGTCATAGTCATAGCGCAGCGGAAACACCTCAGGAGCCTCCTCTCCTTTTTTAAAAGAGACGAATTCCAATCGATTTTTGTATGAACATGTGTCGTGTACATTTGGAACCTATATTAGTGAATTGGCGACGCGAAGATGTTGATGTCCGAAATTTACCATGACGAAATACTAAATTGCGCAATTAAATCATGCAGTACAAATTCAGATGTAGGTACATAACGAATAAGATATTGTAGAGCAGAGTAGAATTGTATACCTACTAAAATCTTTTAATATTCATATTTCTACCAATTGGATCACGGTAGGTAAATGTAGGTAAGTACGTTCCCATTTCCCATTGTTAGTGATTATGTGCGATGTCACAAAAAACACAAAGTATAATGCGTAATGACGGTCGATTTGGTAGAAACGATGTGTATATAAACTCGTACGAGTTTGAAAATCATATGGCAAGTCAGAAGCGTGAGAGCATATTTAGATATTTTCGGCAACTGCAATATAATTATTTGATAGTGATGGGAACTGAACCATACAAAGTAGGAGTTAGACAAATAGACGTTGTTGGCTAGTCGGCCGATAGCCGCTTAGGTAGTGCGCATGGGTTCTACGCAATCAGGAAGTGTAGCCGACTGCATTTATCGTTAAAATATGTCTAATGTCCTCCAATCATCCATGCACAATGCAAAAATTACATTTAGATCCCATAGAGCAATGCATATCGGTCGAATTCGGTCACCGCCTAATTACGATGCTATCATCGTAAATCGCTACGAAGTAATAATCCAACCGTCAGATTAATCGTCTACCATGCCTTGACTACACGGCAAAGCATTCACTTTGTCCGACTTTCAAAAACACAAGTGGGTACTGAATACTCACCTCTTGGTTGCACTGCGAGCAGAAATCGTGCCGACAAGTCGGGCAGTGTGCGGGGCTGGCGGCGCGGAGAGACACGACCGTGTCGCACCCGACGCGCGGGCAGAACGCACGGTTCGCGTCCATCGCCACTTCTGCAAACAAAAGAAAAAACAAATGAGAACTAGATAACCCAAGCGGAAATTAAATCAGCACGGATGCCGTAGTATTTTTTTCAAGAGGCCCTTGGTTTAGAAATTAGTAGGGTACGTTGTTAAGATATCGCCTACCTTACTAATTTCTACCCTTACTAGGGAAGAAATTATAGTGTAGGCAGTGTCTTTTTGTCTTAATGGAGTGCACGCCACTGCAGTCTGCAGCTGAGCTAGAGGCAGGTAATTCTCACAGCGTTTCAATCGCCCTCCACTTCATGTGTTTATATTTATAACGATATCCTTGTTTATTTCTGGTTATTTGATTGAGGTTCCCGACCCCTACCAAACAACCGAAAATGCCATGAAAATTCTGAAATTACGGCCCGAAAAACTTGCGTGTAATAACACAATTTTCGAGCAAGTGCGATGAAAGATATGTTACCTACTCAGCAGAGGCTTATACAATAACACGCTAGCGTCGCTAGCCGCAATTAAAGTAATTAAATGAATTATACGAATGATGGTGTTACAAGATTCTTTCAATTAGACTCCCGGTTAAAGTAATTGTCCACGCTTTTCTAACAATTCCCTCTTAATTATATGAGACAATGTAACACCATTAATCATTATGTATATTTTTATTCTATTACTAGTGGACGCGCTCGAAACTTCATACGTGGAGGCGATATATGTATAAAGTTCAATCTTGCTTCAGCTTAGTTGAGTAACAAGCATCCTATGTGTTAACCAGGGTCATAATCTATCTAAGTGTACAGATACATTTTATCTGTACACCGAATTTCATGGAATTCGGTCCAGTTAACTGTTACTACAGCAAATACTAAACTCGAAATTTAAATTCGAATAATTAGTGATACACTGACATTATTATTATAAAATTGTTCTACATTTTGGACATACACAGGTATTTTTACATTTTAAGTTTAACAATTCTCATTGAAACACCTTATCTGTCCTTCAACTAGGACCTAATTGTTAAGCATGATAGTTAACCCTATTTAGAATGAATTCCTAAGTTTTTGTACACCTTTGGGCAAAACATAGTTGACCGTAAAAAGTTTAACATCACTGTACTTGTACTGTTCTGACCTGTGTTATACAAATAAACTATGATTGATTAATTGAAAATAAAATTAAAAATAAAAGGGTGTCCCCATACAAGAAACGTGTTTTCGGCGTTTTTTTGCCCGACGGTGCTACGGAACCCCTCGTGTGCGAATCCGACTCGCACTTGGTTTTTTTTTGTATAGAAAATTGCCTGTCCACCCTCATCTTCAGTCATATTATGTATTTTCTACTTAATTTCGACTATTGAAGCATACCTACAAGGAAACGAAAAAATATAAAGTTCACCAATACGTAATACTGTCATTTAATTCCAAAACAATCGGAAACATATGGGTATTAATATAATTCATTACGCATGTCCTCGTATTTCTAGGTCAATCTTTACAAGGCACTGAACTCAGATAAGGTTGAAAAAAAAAACGCCTATAAATCAATGTGACATTAAACAGCATTGTAAATCGCACAATGAATCAAGTGCCTCTAGTAAGAAAGGGAATAACTCAGAAATGAGTCAAATGCAAAGAGGCATAAGTCCTACCACAGTAGTTTTTCTTCCTACAAAAGGTACATCGCGCGGCCTGTATGTGTACGCGTATAGTGAACGAACACACTACGGATGGCACTGTCTGCGCCTCGACCTTGAATACTTATCCCGCTACTAAACGGCCGAAGTTTGACTACTTGCATGTCTTGATACTTCGGTCCTATACCGATAATTGCGCTCTTTTATACCTCGTTTAAATCTGACGTATTGCCTTTCTTACTAGAGGCACGGCCATCATAATGGCTTCATCATGTAGATAATGATAATAGGAAGCGGACTGGACGGTGTGAAGGGCGCGGAGACTTCCTTCCTCGTCTGACCCTTTAAGGTCGTATCTTCATAAGGGAAAGTTTAACGCCTATACACACAGACCGAAATAAACAAGGATTTTTTTTGGCAACTCCTAACAATAGTTAAAACTGGTCACCAATATGTGTGCTAAGGCACTGGTCCCACCGCCGGCGAGTAAGCGAGTAAAGTTGGCGAGTAACAGTTCATTCCGGGCTGACCAGGCACAGTGTGATCAATCGACCTTTCCAGATCCGCAATTACCTTGATTGTTTACGAAGCAATAAATATTTCTTTCATAAATTCGTTTATGATACAGAGAGTGATAAAGGCTTACCTATTATCCTGAAAAACTACACGCCATTACGAAAACTAGTACTAATTCGGTATCGCAGATCGCACTAATAAAATCGTTCAACATACGCCAGAGAACTTATAAAGCTAGGGTAATTTAACCCAAATGGAACACTTTAAACCTGATATCACACTTTAAGAGCTGCCATAAAGTCCCCAGTGCACACGTTTTATTGTCTTGGTTGCATGCAGTATCAAACCAACCTTCTTTACGATTGCAGCGGCGTAAAATCGTATGACGCTGCTTTATTAACCGGGTCTCCACCGACCGAACTGACAATATACTCCTATTTGTTTAACGCGTGTGTACTGTCAAACGCATGCTTTTGTTTCTCCAAGATAGATGCAAGTTATTTAGGCGGTAGGTATTAGATAATGCCCAACTGGACAAGTGGGCACTGAGTAATAGTCTTACATTAACAAGTATCATACTCGTATATCGTAAATATCATATTTTCGTCAATGACTACCTATGAATAAAGAATGATAAATGATAAACATTTAAAGTCAATTAATAATAAAAGCGATTGGTTAAAGATCGACTGGTTGAAGAATGATGCTAAATTGATTATGAATAAAAACACATTAATTCGAAGGTCGCTTCACCGCTTCTATGGAAGATTATGTTGTGGAGCTATTCACTATTACCGTTTTACCGTTCAATGCTGCGCTAGGAATGTACGACTATTGATTGAACTGTTGATTGAAATCTAGCAAGTCTGTTTTCGTTCACTTCATTAATATTTATATTGGGTATTATTTTATCAATTACATGTAGGGGTAATGTTGCCTGTAAAAAACAAAAAAGTATCATATGTGTTATAAAATCTGCAAGAGCGATTGGCAATATAACCACCAAATCACTACGCTTCCCTTTCCCTTTCCCCTTCTATCCTACCCCTTTTACTTCCAGAATCAAAACGCAACTAAATTGGCAAGCCGTGCGTTCGTCGCGGACCCGTCAGATGCACCGATACGACCAGATTTACGGCGTGAAACCGTGTGAAGCGGCTTTATTGGAGTCAACACACGGCCGTGACATCGAGTTGAGGCGGCCGGGTGTTGCGTTGCATGTTCGAAATGCCGACCCGGTGTGTATATCTTTTCTTTACTTGTTGTTATACAGGATGTTTATCCATCGTTTGCCAAATCAAAATGGCGGATAGGTGGGGTTATTTTCTATCCCTCTACGCTCTCTAAAAAAATTTTTGGCCGACGTGTATTTTTTTTTTGCTTCCTTTTGTTGTTTTTAAAGAATTTACAGGACCGACGCGTTTAAATATGAATTTAAAAAAAAGTTAGTGGAAAAGAGATAAAATGTTTATTGCATCTTGATGTGTAACGTTTCACGGTTGTACCAATGTCAAAATTACTGACATGTTACCGCTAGTTTTTTTTACTGACCCTCAAATGTTTTACAACATGTAAAAATTTAGTCAAAGATCAATTTTGATTTGCAATAAAAAAAAAACTAAATGAGACCACGTTCTTAAAATTGTTTTAAAAAATCTGTGCTCTATCTTCTTTCTAATGATGTACAATACTCTCAAAGAACCTTTCATGAACTTAATTTTTTCCCGATTTTGTAACGGACGCAACAGGCAAATTAACGATTTCCTAACATTGACGCTGTATTTTTTTTGGAATTTCCTTTGTCTATTCGCGGGTTTTCATTTTACGGCGACCAGGTTTGTAGGTTATGAAGATGAAAAATTTACTTTTGTAAATTTGGACTACTGGGTATTTGGATTTGGATTTGGACTTTGGGCCGCTGGATAATAGCAGCACAAAGCCGACAATCGTGGAGATCCTTGGGGAAGGCCTATGTCCAGCAGTGGACGTCTTTTGGCTGAAATGATGATGATGATGATGAAATTTGGACTTGGAGTTGAAGGTCAACTTTCACAAACTTGAGCGAAATCGATTATGCATGATAAGAAAATGTTCTTGAAAACAACACGTGCGAAGAGGTAAAGACTGCTATCTGCTGCATTTATTGTCCTGTTTAAGAGCAGGACAATAAGTGCAGCTGTCTCTCTCTCTCTTTCATGGGTTAAACGTCAAGTCGTCAACCTAAATTCTTTAAAAACAACAAATGAAAGCAAAAAAAAATACACGTGGGCCAAAAATTTTTTTAGAGAGCGTAGAGGGATAGTAAATAACCCCACCTATCCGCCATTTTAATTTGGCAAACGATGGACCAAACACCCTGTATTTAAAAAAAAAAAAAAGAGAAACTGGTGAGTTTCTTCCGGCACTTCTCACCAGAAGGTCGCTACGCCAAAAGAAAGCATAGACTTGTAAAAGAGCCCTTGAGGGCCTACTTGCAGAAATAAACTTTTTTTTTACTTTGGGCCTTACCACAGTGGCGATTTGCGAGAGTCGCGCGAGCGTGTTTTCATACAGATTTCGATCGCGGGGAACTCGCCGCGACAAGTTTTGTATGAAAACACGCTCGCAAATCGGCGGAGATGCTAAGGACCAAGATAACATTAATTATGAATCGCTTACGAAAAAGGGAACATGCAATATTTGGACACCTGCGATAACGATTAGGATTTCAAGAAATCTAATTTTGATTGGCATATAAGCGAACTGCAATACTGTAATCAAATCGCATAACGAGTATCCAATTGATCTTTCCAATTTCACGTTTAAATAAATAAGATAACACAGACCGACTCATTTTTATTTATAAAATGTCTTCAACCCACTTCAACCATTGGCATCGAACAATGAAAGTAGTGATAAAATTAATTCATAACTTTTATGATACCTAGGTTGAGTCATATTGTGTGTAGCTGGACGTCATTTCAGCCGTCATATTTACCTAAATTCTGTACTAATAAAGATACAGGATTTCAGCGCGACACGATAAATTTGTCTATCATTGACACCAAGAGTTCACTTCACTCCCTGCTAATCACACTATAGATATAAGGAAAGATCGACTGAAACATTGCACTCCTTTTTAGCCAGTCGCAGTCAGGAAGAGAATCACAGAAAACTGGCATAGAAGTGAAAAAAAAAGCGGGTCGTAACAGGAGGCACGTAATAGAGAAAGCTGAACAAAGGTATGGGATGATCTGAGTAAAAGCGATTTATGATTTTTTTTGGTTAAAGGCAAACCACCTCAAAATATCTATGATGACGTGAGGAACGTGATGGACCGCAGTCGGTGGCGGGAATTCCAAAATAAATACCGGGGTAGCTACTTTCACAAAATATGGACTTTGAGGTTTTTCTGGCTCAGAATCGTTAGTACTTTCGAAGTTTTCGAACATTGTACGTAAAAAAAGTGTCCCAAATTTATTTTCCCATTACGTCACCATTTTGCATTATGTTTGTTTGAACGTCACGTAGTGGAAAGAAAAAATCTATACAAATTTTGGGACACTTTATTTTACGTATAAGGTTCGAATGTACTAACGATTCTGGGCCAGAAAAACCTCAAAAGTCTATATTTTGAGAAAGTTGGTACCCCGGGATTTATTTTGGAAAACGCCCACCTACCAGTGGCGTGGCATAAAGGATATCCTTGGGCAAGCCGGTACAGATTTGGCGTTCATTTTCCATAAGAGCTGTAGAATAAGGTCAAATAAGGTGCTCAAATGCCTCATATTAGGCAAGCCGGCAGGAATCTAGTTCTTTGGACGTGACGCTACTGATACCTACTAAGAAGTCAGGTACATTACCCAACTAGGGTGGTAATACAGAGACAGGCCGAGATCCCAGATGTTTGCGTCCCGAGCTGCAAGCGACGGACGTAAATATGTGATCGAAGGCTTTCTTTGTTGCCTACCGTGTCGTGTACATCATTTTATGTCAACACTTGGCCAGAAAGCGGCTTTTTCCGTACGCGTAGCGTGCGGTAAAAGCCACTTTCAATCAATCAATCTTATTCCAGTTTCAAAGGCGAAGAGTAGCCGATGTCCCAGTCCTTGACATTTATCGATTAGGACATACGTTAGGGTCCTAAATGTCACGAAGTTCAGACCTTCAATCACCCTTGTCATCGGGAAATTAGTTCGACAAAGATTAATTATTTCAACTATTAATAACAAAACTCGGCTCGGCCATATTTCGGTGGAAATTATAATATTATAATAAAGAGTGACAGGAATAAATGTGACAGCTAATAGGAAGATCCGTTATCGTTGGTTCATTAAATTGAGAGATAGAAGTTGGATAAGAAATGAGCGAAATTTGATATGAAAGATTGTTATAATGTGAATTTGTCAGAAAACACGCTCGTCTAATTGGATTGATAAAATCACTATTAAAACTAAGCGTATTAGAAAAGAGGTTGATAAAAATCTCAAAATTTTGTAGTACAAGAGTTCCCACGGGATATTAACGCGCTTAACGTGGGCGAAGCCGTGGGTAAATGCTAGTTTATCATAATTTTCCGCTTCAACAGTTTAATAGGGACGGGATGCGGTTTTACTGTAACAAAATTATGTTAAGCGTAATGACGCTGGTTTTTTCCTTACACGAAACCGCAAAACGGAAGCTATAATTTCCGTGTCTCTTTCAGGACAGAGTATTTTTAGATTCAAATATTGGTGCAAAGGGAAATTTAAAATCAGGCTAATATTGGATGAAACATTCAATTAACAACAGTTAGAAATTGTATTTATGTCTAATATAGTTTATGTCCTCGACGATTGACTATCCCAACTTAATAATTTTCACGAACCTCGTTTTACTACTATTACCTTATTATCTATTTTAGTAATATTACCGTCCATAAACACGGCAACAACCAACTCTACCATACCCTCGAAATCCTCATATCCAGGGGTCGAACTTTTGGTACCGATGATGTAACAATGACGTCAAGATGCATACAGCATGATTCACTCCAGGTTTTGTAATGATTTATCTTTATCTGTATCGTAAAAGTTATGAATTAATTCTAGTGTGTATTCTAACATTTATAGCAACCAATGAAAGTAGTGACCGAATTAATTCATACGAGAGCATTCCACGAAAACGTTTCGTAAGGGACACTACCTTTTTAATACTTTTGACATATAAAATTAGGAAGCTGCATGTCGGTATAGTAATATTAATATTATACCTCGGCTTTAAGATGGGTAGTGTTTAGGGATTGCAATCCGGTCCGGCGGATCCGCTAATCCGGCCGGATCCGGTACTTTTTGACGGCTACCGGATCCGGTAAAAAATCGCCGGATCCGGTCCGGATCCGGTAGGCGCAAAAAGACTGAAGATACACCACAGCAGACTTACATACGGAAAGAAAAATAAACATTCCCATACATAGATGAACGATTGGACACATTGAACGCTGGACAACTTCGTATTTAATTTATTAGTATGGATAAAACTCGCTTATTGCTCGCGTGAGCGTTCAGCTCCGCTTTCAGCCTTCTACGTAAGTTAGCACGTTCGCGGGTTTTGATTTTCAGCCTAGACGCGATGACTGCATATGAAGTAGAAAGACTCAAAGGAAAGTATTTGGCTCTACTGCATAATTACTTAAAGACAATAAAACCTACTAGCGTCTCGAGGCTGAGAGGGCCTTCTCAGCTTCTGGTTACATATGTAGCTCTCTAAGAAGTAGATTGGGCGACGATACAATAAATACAATCTGTTTTCTGAGATCATTCTTTCAAAACCAAGAACGCTGATTCTAATTTGGTGAAATGATAAGTTAGGAAAAAACTCAAGAGTCAATATGATCTATTAATATCTTCAAAGAACGATGTATTTCTTATTTTTATTTTTATTTCTTTGAGACGTTGATTTTGTTTAGTGGCCAAAGCAGAAAAATATTTCCTGTAATGGAAAATATTGTTTTATTTTTAATATAGAAGATTTAATTTTGTTATTTTTATTATGAGACAAGGTTACCATGTGCGCATGTGTAGCTGTGAATGTGGCCGTCATGATGTCGCACACCGTAAAGATATTCAGAATCTGATATTGTCAATTAATAGTACCCAAATAGTACCGATGACATACCTAGGTGAAAAAATAGTACCCTTAAACTTTTCGAAATATAAGGGCCGTTTACGATGTACGTTACCGGGCGTTAAGCTGGCGTACACCGCTTGTATCTCTGGAACGGCTTTGTTTTCGGAAACGTTTTATATCTCAAAAAATAGTACCCTAGGGCCCTGAAATTTCATTTCGCTAGCTATCGTGGAAGCCGAGATATTCCATAACTTAACGGTGTACAAAATTTCGCACCGTCAAGCTGCATGGCGTACTCGGAAATTGCACATAGAAAGACTTCGGCTTCTACGACACCTAAGAGAAATGAAATTATAGGGCCCCAGGGTGCTATTTGAGTACTATTTTTTTTTTTAATATAAAGCGTTTCCAAAAACAAATCCATTTCAGAGATACAAGTGGTGTACGCCAGCTTGACGGCCCAGTAGCAGGCACCGTGAATATTATATTTCAAAAAGTTTAAGGGCACTATTTTTTTACCTAGGTGTTTCGTCTGTACTATTTGGGTACTATTTATTGATAGCTTCAGATTCTGGATATCTTTACAGTGTACACCATTTCGACGGACACGCAGTGCATAAGTTAATGTTATTAAGCCTAAATATGATTGAAGCAGCAACTCAGCACGCAATAACGTAGCAGCAGCTCAGTTTTTCATGTTACTACTGTGAGAGCAGTGAGACTGTTATTTGACTTATGAAACCTTATTTTTAACACTAAACCATTGCTTCATTAGTTTACTTGCGAAAACAACTCCGCATGTCTACTTTAAGGCCGCTAAACTGGACAAAACGCGTAGTAGCGTATGTTGGAGAGACGCAATAGCAAAACTGAACTAGAAGAATTGGACCGGATTGCAATCCCTAGTAGTGTTTCTTAGCAGCTAATAAGTTTTATAAGAGTAGCTACCATAGCGTTTCGTAAGGGACAAAAAGTAGATGTTTTCATGGAATGCTCCATAACTTTTACGCTACCGGTAATTTACGGTAACGGTAAATCAATGTAAATCCTAAACCGAACCATAGTACATATAGGTATGTAGCTTGACGTCATCGGCACCCGAAGTTCGACCCCAGCTTATATCCACTGCGTAGCAGATGAAATTGGCAAGCGCCCGATAAGTTCCCCGTTCGAGTATGGGGGAAACATGAGATTGAATATTTTACTCCTCTTCCTATTTATTTTCCTATCCCATAAAGGAAGGAGCGATTGCTATGGATAATATAAGAGGCATGAGATATTTTGCAATGCTTTCTTTTGGAATTATTACCAAAGTATTCATAAGTTAGGATAACTGGAGTAGATATATGACTAATATGACACTTATTTGAATTGAAGCAAGTAACTGAGCTAATAATTAATGTTTTTTTCATGTAAAGGAATATAAAGGAAAAACCTTTCTCGCTTGAATTTTGTCAACCTTGAGTAATGTTTCACTCAGACCTTCATTCAGATCTCTAGGAAAGATTAAAAAATACGCTTAGAATAGATGCTTATAAGACCGCAAATAGCATACTTAGGTATTTCTCCTAGCAAGTTAAGAGGAAACAATATGTATAGTTATTTATAAGTATGTAGACAAAATAGCCGAAATCAAAAAGCGTATTTACCAACTCTGGACTATAAAATAAGAAAACGTAACAATTGGTATATTTCAATTCTGCCGCCATAACGCAAAAGGGCACAACTAACATTTTTTTTCGACACTGAGTTATATACATATTCGGAATCAGCGAACTGATTCCGAATGGAATATGTAAACATCTTGGTGTCGAAAAAAAATGTTAAACGTGCCCTTTTCCGTTATGGCGGCAGTATTGCCGTGATTAGTAAGTTTAATGACCATTATACACGATGGCATCTAATCGGTAATCAGGTACCAGTTTTTCTAACTCAGTAATTGATAGCGGTCACGTTGATGTTGTAATTAGTTACATCTAAACAATTTTTTTTCTGTGATAATTTTTATTTCGAAATCAGTTTTATCCTAAATTCCTTGTCACCCTACTAATCTGTATCTGTGAGATTACAACCTCTTTAAAAAAATAATGACAATGATAATTTATGAGTAATAACTTGTCACTGTCATGTATGTAAACAAAGTCATAGAAGTCGCAAATATTGAATGAGAAAAGTAAATTAGTAATTAAAAAACATGCCCCGACCATATTTGTGCTCAAAATATCGAGCGTTACAATATTGTAGGTACGTTTATCAATACAAACCAAACAGCTGAAGATGAACTCAAGAATTATTCCACGAAATTCATCCAAACGTACCAATTCTCACGCACAGTTTGATAAACCGCATGAACTAAAACCTCTGTGACTTCGGACAGTTCACAGTGCCAAACCACGCTCAAGCACGCGGCCGGCCTCGACGTCGTCCTGACGATCTGGATCGACGCATTTTAAGATACTTTGCTCGGGATCCTCGTAGGAGCAACAAGCCTTCGTGTGGCGGCTACTTAAATCGTCGGAATTGCATTCTTTTCATTTTCGGCCATTTTATCAATTTTAATTCGTTATCTATCACGCCCTAACTACTCATACTCGTAGAAAAGTTTATTTACTTAAGATCTGTCAAATTTTCCGCAAAAGCGATGGCACTTGACGTATCGTGATCACGTGATTTTACTGCAATAATTAATGTAGGTGACCATGTATCCAGTGGTTATTAGTTTAAATTGTGTTTTACCCTTTAATTAATTAAACAGTGAGGTATTTGTGTGAGACCTCGCCTATTAAGTTTGATTTTAGCTAGGTATTAATATTTGTCTACTCCTGATTACCGATTAGAATCTGCCGTGTATACAGGGTGAAATTAAATTCACTGGCCAAATTGAAACACCCGAAAGAACTCGAAAAAATATTAAACACGTGTTTTTTGTTTTAATACCGCTCAGTACATTTTTTTTGAAAAAAATCATCATCAAGTTGTCCTTAAAATCTCGTACGTTATGGTGAACCGTCAAACTACCCACTACACCCGCTTTCCTTATCAGTTAAGGTCATTGACAACCCGCCCCTCCCACAGCTTGCAATCATGCCACCATATTATGAACCCTATTGCAGCGAGATAAGACGCTTACCTACATAAGTTGCTAATTTTTCCTTCATACTTTAACGGGCTTAGGACCGTCAAAATGCAAAGGCATTTTTTAAATCTAAAATGATAAATCTGACTAATAGATAATTAACAAAAGGTCCGTGGTTTAAAACAATGAGTAAATTTTAAGTCGGGAATCTTTGCATTCAGGCGTATTTAAAAAATTGAATCAACTTATGTACATTTGATTAAAAATCGACACAATTAAACTATTTACATAATCACCCTCGGTACTTACTGAAGCAAGTATTAGTTATACTGCAATAGATGTTCAAACTGTAATCCACGCACCTCCAAACAAAGTTCGGCACGCTTATGCACATTGTTTTTTAATTTGCGAAGCACTACAACGTTGTTACGCACTTCGTCAAAGGCACGCACAATTTTACGCTTTAAATCGTCCATACTTTCGGCTTCGTTCACGTAGACGCGTCTTTTTATTTCACCAACCAACCAACCCAACTGGTATAATCTTTGTGCACCACGTAAACATTCACCACTTAATAAATAACACCGCACCATTTCGTAATATTCCCGGTTCGAATACATTTTTTAAATCTTAGTACGCGCGCGACTATTATTTTACGGTTGGCGAGTGACGAGTGACTAATCATTTGCTATGTTTACCTCTAGCATGGTTTAAGACTACCCTCGTTTATAAGATTGATAAAATTGCCTACCATAGCAATAGTGTTGTGCTATAGTGGACCCTATTGCTACGATATAAGGTTTAGTGTAGGTTAGATAAGGGTTTTGTTGATGTTGTTATTAAAACATACTACTAGGTATGTTTACATTTGTAGTAATAGGGTGACCACGACTCGTGGAAAATATAAAAAAATTGAAAAATGAAAATTGAAAAATAAAAATTCTTTTTTTTTCGCTAAATAGATTCCTTAAGTGTAACCTAGTGTCAGGAAAAAATTTGGCCAGTGATTTTAATTTCACCCTGTATATTATAATACCTCTAAATATACTGGGTTGCCTGTAACAGGAGCAAATAATTAAAACGTAGATTTTCTTTCTACTCATAAAACAATAAAACTGTCGTTCAACATCTTTTA
Source organism: Eudemis profundana (assembly GCA_947034925.1). Lineage (NCBI taxonomy): Eukaryota > Metazoa > Arthropoda > Insecta > Lepidoptera > Tortricidae > Eudemis > Eudemis profundana. The sequence continues at coordinate 20,202,202 of OX344803.1, forward strand.
AAAATTAGGTAATCTTTAAATTTTATCTTTTTCATACAAATTAAGTACTATTTTCAATGTACGTTAACATCAGACTAATTGACGTCGCTTGTCACGCTACAAACATAGAAAACATCGCAATATATTGCGGTCTCAAATAAACTTTAAAGTGTACTAAAAATTAAAACATAAGTTATTTTTAAATGTCACTGAACAAATGTTGTTAACTTTGAGGAGTACAATCTACGTTTTAATTATTTGATCCTAGTACAGCCAACACCTGGTATATACATTATAATATTGTGCTAGGTAGATGTAGAGAATCAGTTACAAACCGTCCTCGGCACTGTTTTCAAGAATGATAATTTTATAAGTAGGTAGGCAATTAAATGGTACAGTCATTTTCATTAATATTCGACACTCCACACATTGGCAGCGAAAGCGGTTACCGCAAAACATGTACCAGCCGGCCGCAAACCAAAACTAGAAGAGAAAAGGGATATTGCCCCGAAAACTTTAGCTCATGAACACTCCTTTGTTGAGCAATTAGTAATTGTAAAATAAAATACTAGATTATTCTCTGGTAACTACTAACTAGTATTGGCGCGTGTCCTCATCTTCAAATGAATTATTTTCAGAAGTTCTACGTAAGTGAGTGTAAAATCGCCAAGCAACCCTCAAACAAAATGGTCAGTTGGGTATCTTTGTGGTGGCGAAATTGTCAGTATGTTTAATGAAACATGCTGACAAGTAGGCCACAAGGGCTTTTTTACAGGTCTGATTGGTTACAGCCTTATAGGTCATTTTCTGAAACGCTGTTAGACTCAGATTTGTAAAAGAGCTCTCGAGCGAGGCCTACTTGCAAAAATAAATGATTTGATTTGTTATGTGTTAGTATCGTAGCGAGATGATTTTGAATGTACGCGTGTGTAAGTTAGTGTACACTGTGCAGACCCCCCCCCCCCCCCCAACCAAAAGTACTGTTTCGGAAAAAAGTGCAATGGTAACTCCCTTCCGTATTCATCTAAGGACAAAATAAATGGCGTTAACATTAATCGTCAGTTCTGTACCAGCCACTAAACGCTAGTTAATGCTAAATTTCAAATTGAAAATGCCTCATGTTCGTGGATGGTCCCAATTCCCACCTAATCGTTCTAGCACGATTCCAACGTCTAAGTAAGAAACGATATTGCAGGGAGAAAGCTCATAAAATCATAAGGTATCGAGGTAACCGCAAATGCGACGTTCGCGTGAGGCGGGGAGCTAAAATTAAAGGCACCCTTGTAATGGTACGGCCAGATCTAAAAAATATGTATACGATTTTGGATCTTAATTCCATAGACCTAAAGTATACATATTTTTAGACTGTAGTAATACAGAAATATGACTGGCAAGAAATACCTCAAGGTTAGTGAATGCCTATTGCCTAAACCTGAAGACCATACAAAATTTAGATTTAGTTGAAACCACACCGTTATAGTAAATTAGTTTCCGTTTGTTTGAAGGCTGGATGTTATTCATCATTCTGTTTTTTCTATGTTAACATTTTGTTTTGTAATACATTTTTTAAGGTGAGTTGGAAGAGATCCCCTGCTGGGATAAGTTCGCCTTTGTACATAGCCATTAATTTTAATTCTGTATGATTATGGGTGCAATAAAGTGTTTAGAGTATGTGCGGAAAGAGAATAGGCGTGGCGAAAAACGGAACTACCTAACCAGTATGGCAAATACGGCAAATACGGTAGAAAAGCATTACAGCGCCCCCAAATCTAAATCCTATTCTCTTTCCGCACAGAATCTACATACATACATTTTCACTGATTTTTATGTATTCTACACACACGTGTAAATTGAATAAAGAAATCCGGATCGTACGGTGTCTTTCTCCACCATTGCATATAAGACTATAAAAATTAAAGCATTTTCAGAAATAAACCTAACTAGCAATTCTGGCGAACCCCGTTCAGCCTCAGAATTTATATACTTTTAGATATTTTAATAGTTATTCTGTTATTCGGGGCAGATACAACAAACCCAAAAAATCAAAGATCATAAAAATCGGTCCACCCGTTCTCGAGTTATAAATGGTGTCATTTAATTTATTTTATATACATGTACTTATGTAAGAAATTCTCTTTGGATATAATCGAGAATCGGTCAACTAATTTTGGTTATTTAATAATTTTATGAGAAGAGTGGCGGCGTGTTGTGGAGCTTGCCACCAACGCCTGAAGTGATCACCACGACCACTCTGTCAAGAGTGATACCGACAAGGAAGAGGAAGTGAATAAATTTTTAACGAACCTGTTGATCTTGAGTTGAATTTTTTTACATCAAACATAAACCACCGACTTTGGGGGGTACAAACCTGAGATTTAATAAGATGTTGCCAACTTGTCACTAGCGTCATTGTTGACAAATTGCGCTGTCAACCCTGTTTGTGCATCAATGTTTTGGCATCTTTACAAAGGGTAAATACTTCAAGTACTATATTTAACAAATCTCTTACTAATACATATTACGATTCACAGTTCTATTATACAGATTTTGATTTCAAAAATCACGCGTTCACGTATTGAAAACAATATCAAGCGTAGGCTGATTCGTTAGCGGACAATTCGCACACCGTGGGGAAACAGAGCGCGGCATGCAAATCGCATGGGATTATGCCATGCTGTTACGTGGGAGCTAGGGTTGCCTGCATGCACTATAGGCGTACGACTTAACACGTTCACAGTCCGTGACCCGTATATGGGTCACGGCAAGCCCGTATTACAAACCCGGAAGGTTTACAATTCAGATTCGGACAGTGAAAGTGTTAACAGCTTATTTTAAACACCATGGTGCAATAAATAAATGAATGAATGAGCCGGGGTATAGTGAGGTGCGGGGGTTGATAAAGTTCGACTAGCCATCATTGCCCTCCTCGGTCAGTGACAATGCCTATAAGGTTTACGCTAGTTTTTCAAGCAATTCGACGTCTGATATGCACTAATTTGCGGACGCGACGCGATGCCTAGATGCTTCTATGATTATTTTCTGGTAGTATTAAATAACTTTGTACCTAGTGAAAAACACTTGTTACAAACAATCAAGGTCAAAAGTAGCTGTTAATTTTAATACTGAATCGCTGTGGCCTAACATAACTGATAATAAACGGTTCTGAATTTAAATTACAGCGATTTGGATATATCAAGGTAGTTACAGTTATTTTCTATATTGCAAAAAGGCAAAAATATAATCAAAAACGTTCGCCATGTTTTATAGGGTGGTAGACAGAGTAAGTGGCAACCCTAATCCAGCTGACAGCCCTAGTTCAAACGCGCGAATCAGAGCGTACACGTCCATTAGTCTGTGGCATTACTGCGAGCATTCATGTGTGGCACTCATTCTAAAACATAGCAACGGTGTCTGTACCTGACTCCTATGGTAACCAAACCTTGTTTGTTTTGGTCGATAGCAAAATTAAAACGATTATCCTGCAAATCATATCGATAACACTATCTAATAGTGAATTTAGCGCCCATGACATGAGTGTGCTTTTAAAATTATTTGATAATGACAATAACGGGCCTGTAAACAATTATTCAAGATCAGCTCTAGTTTTTGAAAAAATCACCACTATTGTACAGAAAAGCTACATCAAAAAAAATTTGCTAATGATGCTACGCTTTGTCGCGCGATAAATAAATGATAAAGCATCCGTCACTCTCACACACTATTTGTCAGAACGTGATAGATGCTTTATCATTTATTTATCGCGTGACATAGCGTAGAATCCATACGTCTACTGATATAACCATGATTGACACGGTAATGTGAGCCAGCAACGTCGTCCGTGCACAAAAAAGTATTTAAAGGTCATTATAGTCGGTCGGTGTACCATATAAACAATAAGGGGGTTTTCGTTCGCCTCCACGGCATCAACACAACAAGTTCCTAAGCAAGCTTAACATACATTGGTCAAATCTACAGACTGTGTCAATCCTAATTTACGAGCTGTGACAACCCTAGTTCATCTGGCAGCATTGTTTTAGACGCGCCAATCAGACTGTAGCCGTTCATTACTCAGAGGTATTATCACGCGCATTCAGATGTGTCACTACTGTCACCGCCTTCAGAGCGCCGTGACACGTGTAAGCTTAATTATTGCCAAGTCAGTCGGCTGGGTTGCTAGTCACGGACTATATGTGGCAGTGGCGTGGCGTAAAAGATATCCTTGGACAAGCCGGTGCAGATTTGGTGTAGGTACATTTTCCTTAAGAGCTGTAGAATAAGGTGTTCAAATGCCTGATATTACGCAAGCCGGTAGGAATCGAGTTCTTTGGACGCCATGCCACTGGTAGCCAGAGTCACAGTCATCTCAGTCGCGGTACGGTGGACCAGTCTGAATACCTAACCTAATCATATAGTATAGACTACTCATGGTTAAGCTTAAAATTGAGATGCTTGTCCATAACACTGGCGTCCGTCCACCAGCTGAGAGATCTCTTTGAGAGCGAGCGCCGCCCTCGCGCAGTACACGACACTTCATATGCTCTCTTACACCTCAGAACTCCAAGTCTGCCCCTTTCAGAGCCGGAGCCCGTTGGGTGTTTATACGATAGCCTGGATTACATGTCATCATCTCAGCCGTGGTTGGGTGGGACTGTCTTAATGCCTGATCTACTTACCATGGTTAAGCCTAAACTTGAGATGCTTGTCCATAACGCTGGCGTCCACCAGCTGAGAGATCTCTTCGAGAGCGAGCGCCGCCCCCGCGCGACACCGCGCGTCAGGACATGACACTTCATACGCGCCGTTGCAAACTTCGAACTCCACGTACGCATTCATGCACTGTAACAACAGAGAAGATACGTTAGGTTTGTGGTTAAATAATAAAAGAAGAACCGCTTAGAGTAAAACAAACTCAATATTATTTAGGAAAATGGTTCATGCTGTCTATGAATGACCCAACACATATTTAGTAGATGTTTCTTTGTGTTGTCCTTCAAAGAAAATTTGGCGGAATAGAATTAACGTTCACGCAAAATACGTAGGCGCATATAAGACTCAGAGTTGTGGAAAACTAGATCGCACAAACCTTATAACATGTAAGGTAAACCTCCCAGTGCTGGACACACTAATGCCCAACTTGACACCCTGCAGTCACCTTTATTGCTTGACTTAACATTCAAGATGGCAACTACTGGGTCAGCGTCCAGCACTCGGACGTCTACCTTAACTTGACGGAAAGGATAACTTGCTGGATAGCATTCGAAACAGAAATTCGATATATTAATTTGTACGTTTCCGATATGTAGTTAAATTGCGTCTAAGCATTAACGATCTATCTATGATGATCATACTCATACTCATATATTTATTTGTAAGACATAGGTACATTATTAATGAAATCACTATGTTTCGCCGTGTGGCATACAAATTTGGAGATAGGAACAAATTGTTTCAATAATTAAATAATATTGTCACGTGCAAGGAGCTTATTTATGAACTTATAGGTACTACGTTATTACAATACATTAATATTAGGTACTATCAAGGCAGGTCATTAGATTAGAATTAGGTAATTAACTAAACTTATCATTTAAATAGTCTTGTATCGAATAATACGCCTTCTGCGCCAGGAAATCGTGCAATGTCTTCCTAAATTGTGTTAAATCGTATTTTTACCCGACTGCGGCGAAGCCCAAAGGAGGGTTATGTGTTTGGCCTGTATGTATGTATGTCCGCTCCTGTGTCCGCTCGTAACTACTCAAACACACATCCGATTTTGATAAATGATACATCATTAGATTCGTCTTGATGGTGCGAGTGTCACTGGTAGGGTTGCCAACCGTACTATAAAATATAGTATTGTACTATATTTTGACTTTGTGTACTGTATACTCAGATTCAGATTCAGATTCAGATCATTTATTGGTAAATGTACATCTCATTTACAAGTCAGTGTGCTTAACATATCTTTACAATGGTATAGAGTAGTTATTTCATGCATTATACATTTATATTTAACTTTAATATATTATTTTATATAAATTTATTATACCTAGTAGGCAATTTAATGTGTACTTAATTAGCGTTTGGGTCAACGATCCTTCGGTAAAAACTCATTTATTTTGTAGAACGCCATATCTAACAACAGCGTCTTAAGTTTTTTTGTAAATATAGTGTCGGTTGCCGAATTTATTATATCTGTGGGAACACGGTTATATAAGTTGCATCCCATCACGTCCAGAGCCGCACGGGCCTTCGCGAGTCGCGGTCGCGGGGGGACTAAGAGATTTTGCCTACGCGATGTCCTTTGGTTACATTGGCCGTAGGTTTTGTAATTATGTAAGTTAGCACGAACATATTTACAAGCATGTAGTATGTATACGCATGGCAACGTTAATATCTTATGCTTTCTAAATATGTCTTGGGCGGGGTGATCTATAGGCTTTCGATCGATAATGCGCACGGCTCGCTTTTGCAATTTGAATAGTCTGTCTCGGTTTGCAGATGTGGCCCAAAGATCTACGCCTTGTATTAAAATGGAGTGAAAATAACCAAAATATGCTTTCCTCAAGTTACTTGCTGACAGGGTGGGTGCCAGCCTAGTTAAAGCGTAGCACGCCGAGGACAGTTTATCGCACATGTAGTCGATATGTGGTGACCATGTCAGCCCAGAGTCGATAATAAAGCCTAGGTACCTTGTCGCATCAACTTGAGGAACGGCCGTATTTTGTGTATTTATGTTTAAGGAGGTATGTCTTTTTTTAAGTTGGAAATGTATTATGTTGGTTTTGTCTACATTCAGTAACATTCCATTTGCCGAAAACCACATTGATATTCGATGCATCACTAAACATAGTTTCGATTTTAAATCATCAACGTTTTTCGCGTTAACTATAATGCAAGTATCATCTGCAAACATCACATACTCCGAGTCACTACAGGCGGTCGTTATGTCGTTTACGAGGATTAGAAATAAGTTGTTTCCCATTACCGACCCTTGAGGAACGGCGCAGCTACCTACCGGCTCAAGATCAGATTTCGCATTTAAGACGTATGTGCGTTGTTTGCGATTTTTCAAGAACGACGCAATGGCATCATGAAAACTGCCTGAGAAACCATAGCGGGACAGTTTAGTAAGGAGAAGGGTGTGGTCAATCATCTCGAAGGCGCGCGACAAGTCGCAGAATATCGCTGCGACCTGTCGCCCGCCTTCCAGATGCGCCGTCACCCGCGTCACGACGTCGCGCACCGCGTCCGCGGTCGAGCGGCCCGGTTGATATGCATATTGCTACTGTTGAAGAAATATATAGTACGCAAAAATACTATATTTCAACCAGCTCTTCCAAATGGGGTTCGGGTTGGCCGATTTTACTATACTAAGCTTTTATTTTCATTAGATGTCATCGGCATTTGGTTAGAAATAGGCTTTATCAGGTCACACAGTTGCTCTACCCAAATGAAAACGTAGGCGGAATGCTAGTAATCAATAATTTTACATGCTTTAAAGGTTTTTTTAAGTATACTATATTTTCTCTCAAAGTACTATATTTTTTAAACCTTGGGCTGGGAAATACTATATTTGCTCAAGAAAAAGTTGGTGATTGCTTACCATCAGGCGACCCGTCTGCTCGTTTGCCCCCTATTTCATAAAAAAAAAAAAAAAACCCTAGTCACTGGGCATGAAGTTCGTTAAAATAAACAAAATGGCGGATTTAATGCAGTTTCAAAGTGCACCGCGGTCGGGTTTATTTTTATAAAAATGTGGTTATTCTGTTATGTTTTTAGGCAAACTATTGATCGATTTTGAAATATTATAAATTACTTTTCTTGAGGTTTATGTTACAGTGACATTTCAAATAATCTTTCATCCCGATAAACATTCCTATAAGTGTGAACTAGCTGTGCAGCTACGTGCAATAGAACTCCACTGTTTGCCTCGCTGGAATCAGTTAATAACGCCTACATACACGCTAACCGTAGATATTTGTGCCCATTGAGTCCACTTCGATTCCACATTTCCATTGGATTGGAAAATTATTGCCATCACCCGCTACTGCATTGAAACGGGCACAAACCCTATTGAATATACGACCATTCACAGACATAATAGGTTCTCTGGACATCGGTGTAAAATATATGGGCGTCTATTGAATTTGATAAGAAATATAAGTAAGCTTCGGTCGGATGCGCCTTCGAGTTAATAGCTACGGTAGATATTATGTAAAATGGTAAATAAAGGTACCTATTGCTATTTTTATTCTAACCTCAGTGGTTCATTCCGCGATTCCTTTGTTTCCCATAAAGTCAATTTGGATCATTATGACTAACAATACAGTATGATTACTTGACTTCAAACTGTATTGTTGTCATAAATAGTCATAATCATCGAAAGTCGTAAAGTCTTTCTCTAAAACGGTTATATTTTTAAAACGCTAGCGTATAGAAAACAATAGGCTAGGTTAGGTTTGTGTTATAACAATTCTGAAAACTTAACGGTGTCGTAGAAAATAGGTTGTATGACTTTCGGTAGTTATGACTAACAATACCTACAGTACGATTTTTAAAAATTACGGGAGACAATATAGACCCTCGTGACAGTCGCCTCCTTGTCGTAATTGCAACGCACGACAGAAGCAATGCAGTAGCGATTAGGGAATGCAAACCGGTTAACCGGTTAACCGAAAAACCGGTTAACCGCCTGTATTTGGCAACGGTTAATAACCGGTTATCGATCCCAGAAACCGGTTTTTAACCGAAGTGTAAAAAACTGTAGTAAATTGACTAAAATTCTGTAATTTTACCTTATTCCTTTCCGATTACTCATTTGTTTTACTCTGCGAGTTCATGAACCTTTAAAAATCAATCATATTGGTACTTTTACTATGTTTCTTTAAAGCTCATTGACATTACACAGTAAAAAAAGTACTTTTATTAATTAACAAACTCTCATCATCTCACTTTCTTCCTTTATGTTTTTTCTTCTTGCCTGTTGTTTTTTTTTATTAGTAAGTGGAGTTTTCTATAGTCAACAGTCAAGTCAGCCTGATTCAATCAATTATAGTTAACAGTCTACATCTTTTCCTTGTGTCCCTTTTAGGTCTTAACGTCTGATACGCAACGGATTCGCCAAATTAAGAGTTTTTTTTATATATTTCCAAACGTACTTTATTTATAAACACCACTATAGCGAACACCAGAGTCACAATTTTTTTATGCCAAAGACAATTTTTTTCAACAAATTTTCAGATAATCGTAAAAATAAACTAAAGCTAAACGCCGGAAATCACTGCCAAATTGATGTCAAAAACTTGATACTTTGTGGCGAAACCTGCGTAAAACTGATTCCCTACGCAACCTATTAACCTATATTACTTATACCATTTCTGAAAGAAAATTTCTTCCCTTTCGCTATAAAATGATGGGAATGTAGAAGTGTCTGCAAATATCTGATGTAGCAGGTACTTTAGCAAAGTGATATTCGCAACCGAGTGTTGGTTACCATTCGATAAAGCAATATTACGTCAATAATACCATACCTACCACTAATATTATTGATGCGCAAGTGTGGAAAAATGTTTGGAGGTTTAGATGTTTCTTACTTAATAACGCAGTATCAACTGAACGGATTGAGATGAAATTTGGCATGGAAGTAGACTAAGTCCTGGATAAGGATACTTTATATCCTGGTAAGGATTTCCCTTGATATAATAACAGGAATAACGCAGGTGAAGCTACGGGTAAAAGCTAACAAAAAATGGCTGACAGTTTTAGTTAAATAACACGCTTTTCCAGCATTATTTTGACCGTAGTTGGGGTTGAGCCACGATGATAAAGAGCAAGAGAAAATTGAACTTAAAGACTTGATCCAACGAAGTCTAGCAGCAGTATTCACATATTGAACGGTATTGGGTTTTTAACCGGTTATTATCCGAAGTGATGCCGAAAAAACCGGTTAACCGGTTAAAAACCGGTTAATTTATTTTCGTCCATTGTTTTCGTTTTTGTGACTGTATGATAATAAGAACTACTTTAAAATATTGCTTAGTCGATTATTAAACAAAATCAACTTAAAAAACAAACAATAATAATGGGAACTTTACTGAGAGTATATCGTGATAATTTGGCCAGACGGAAAATAAAAAGTGAGGCCTGTTTTGAAACGGATTCACTACCTAGATTTACTATATGAAATGAACATGATGTTTTTTTATTAGTTTTTTAATGCGGGTAAATTACACCACTTTTTTTTGTTACATAAAATCCAAGAAATCAAAATACATAGAAAAATTAAATGGCGCTCTCCTATGGTCCAGACCAGGAATCGAACCCAGTGCCTCTGGTCTTCGACCACCAAGGCACCCAGCAAGTGCCTTCAATTTTGCCATCTACTTTGACTTTTGTATCATTGGTTGTAGGTTTTTTTAACCTAACACCATCTATTCTCGCTCGATCGTCAAAGCTGTAAAGTATTAGCATCGAGGTGGGTACATGTGTAACACATGTTCTCATAGATGGCGACTCCCTTGGCCACAGAACCCAATACCGTTCAATATGTCAATACTGCTGCTAGACTTCGTTGGATCAAGTCTTTAAGTTCAATTTTCTCTTGCTCTTTATCATCGTGGCTCAACCCCAACTACGGTCAAAATAATGCTGGAAAAGCGTGTTATTTAACTAAAACTGTCAGCCATTTTTTGTTAGCTTTTACCCGTAGCTTCACCTGCGTTATTCCTGTTATTATATCAAGGGAAATCCTTACCAGGATATAAAGTATCCTTATCCAGGACTTAGTCTACTTCCATGCCAAATTTCATCTCAATCCGTTCAGTTGATACTGCGTTATTAAGTAAGAAACATCTAAACCTCCAAACATTTTTCCACACTTGCGCATCAATAATATTAGTGGTAGGTATGGTATTATTGACGTAATATTGCTTTATCGAATGGTAACCAACACTCGGTTGCGAATATCACTTTGCTAAAGTACCTGCTACATCAGATATTTGCAGACACTTCTACATTCCCATCATTTTATAGCGAAAGGGAAGAAATGTTCTTTCAGAAATGGTATAAGTAATATAGTTTAGTTTAGTTTAGTTTATTTATTCACAAATTACAAGTTTCATATAGTTTCAGTCTCGCTCGCGCATGAGTGTCGAGCGGTCGTGCGCGCGAGTGTGTTATCGCAATCATGACGTCGGTTTTAAAATGCAACAGTTGCAATTTAGTGATTGACGAGTTGTTATCGTTTGTGCAAAACAAGCTGGACGTTATGGACGAGGACAGTTTGTATCAAATATGTGTGTCGGCGTTTACGGCGGCGGAGATAGCGAAATCGAAAGAATTACTGTTTAGTTCAATTTCGAATGTAAACATGACCGTTAGACGAGGCTGTGGCAAGGAACAAAGGAACATGGAGGATATTATATTTCTTTTTAAGAATACCCAGTCTTCGAGAATACCAGTTTTTGTGGCCCGCGATCTGCATCGGCTGCCGCCAGTAACATTCAACTCAGTGGATGTGACATGTTTACTCAGAGATATTCAGAAACTAAAAACGGATGTCTCGTGCTTGAAATCCTGTTGTGTGACACAGGAACAATATATGGAACTAAAGAATGAGGTTGCAGAAACAAAGGGCCAGCTGTGTAAAATAACCACACCGTTTTATAACGGTAATCAGTCGCATTCAAATATGAATATTAACCGTAGACGCGGTGCTTATCTTGACAGCGGGCCAATGGGATTCTCGCAACATTTCGAGCCTGAGCGGACGATACTGACAGATGATATGCTGTCTCGCTCTCCCATCAAGGCAAATGCGGTTTTGTCTCCCTCTGCGTCTCAGCGGCATTCGGCATCACCTGATAACTCTGATTGTGATGGCGGTATAGCAATACTAAAACAACAGATGGGTGAATGCAAAACAAGTTCGCCTAGCAATCCGTTTGAAAATGAGAACAATGGATCCAAGTCACATTCGAAGTCGCTCGATGCGGCGCCTGGTACGTCGAGTGAAGGAGGACAAGTCCAGACTATGGCAGAGGTTACCAAAAATGGAGTATGGAAAACGGTGCAGCGGAGAAAAAAGACAGTTAAAAATGTCAACCGTTTCGTCGGCCATCGCGGGCAGGCTGTCACCCATCAGGAGGGGAAGTTCAAAGCGGCAGAGTTGAAAACGCCGATGTTTATTTCCAACGTACACAAGGACACTTCCGAATGTGATATCATTGAGCATATTCGTGACAAGACCCAAGTTACAGTGCAGTTAATGAAGATAAACATGCAGGACAAGCGTAAAACGCATAATGCCTACAAATTGTATGTTCCGAATGATAAACTACAACTATTTCTCGACGCGAAGACGTGGCCGGAAGGAATCATATTTAGGCGCTATGTGCCTTTCAAGCATAGGGCGCTAGACAAAGTCAGCTCTGAAATCGTGAATGCCACATAATATTTAAATGGAAAGTTCTCGATTATGTAAATTCACAACTTTTAATTGTAAAAATGTTAAAAGGTCCGCTGATAACATAAGAGAGCTATGTGAATTTTCGGATATTATTGCACTTCAAGAAATTTGGTTGCTACCTCATGACCTTCCGTTTCTATCTACCATTCATGAGGAATTTGCGTTTACCGCTACATCGGCCGTTGACGTATCAGCTGGAATACTCAGAGGAAGACCATACGGTGGAGTAGCGCTGCTCTGGCGGAAGGCCCTGTTTCCCTCGGCTACAGTGTTGGAGTGCAATAATCCTAGGATATGCGGAATACAAATTGGTACCGGTAATGAGTGTGTAGTGATATTTAGTGTGTACATGCCGACAGATATAGCGGAGAACCTGCCGGTCTTTGCGGAATGCGTGAGTACTTTACATGCTATTATCGAAGACAGTGATGTGCAATTAGCGTATATGCTAGGGGACTTTAACGCTCACCCTAATGAGCCTTTCAGTACCGAGTTACGTTGCTTTTGTGAGGACAGAGGTTGGATATGTGCCGATCAGGAAAAATTGGGGCTCGACTCGGGTACCTATACGTATGTTAGTGAAAGCCATGGGTGTGAGCGCTGGCTGGACCACTGTGTGGTGACGGAGTCTGCTTGGCCATCTATATCTAATGTTTCTGTCTTATATAATGTATATTGGTCTGATCATTACCCTCTTCTGATTGAGTGTAATTTAAATGTAATGCAAACTAAAATATATAATAATAATATTGATAAGTCTAAAGTGTTCTGGGCCGATAAAAAACCAAATGAGGTTGAAAAATATAACATTAAATGTAATGACTTATTGAAAAATATTGACTTCCCAGGTGAGCTCATTGATTGTTCAGACAAATGTTGTAGACATGATAGCAACCTGCACAAGGATATCATTAGTAAATTATATTCTGATATAATAGCCGCACTTAGTTCTGCAGCAATTGATAGCAGTGAGAATTCACATTCTAGCTCTTATAAAAACAAACAAATTATGGGATGGAATAAGCATGTCGGCGAAGCTCACAGAGAGGCCAGGCTAAGGTTTCAGATCTGGGTAGCGTGTGGTAGACCAACCGAGGGTAGCATATTCCATGCAATGTGTATGAGTCGTAAAACGTTTAAATCTAGACTGAAATGGTGCCAGCAACATCAGGATCAAATAAAGATGGATATGCTTGCGTGTTATCATGGTAAAAATGACTTCCGTAGTTTTTGGAAAGGCACTAAGAAACTAAACCATAGACCTGGCCTGTCTGTGAGTATTGAGAAGGAGACTGACCCTGTAAAAATTGCTAACCTGTTCAAGCAACAATTTACTGTAAAGTCGCCCCTTAGTATCACCACAGCAGTAGAGGATGTGAGCTCCCAAGGGTATACCTGTACTACACATATTACGGCCAAACATATAGCTAAAATTATACAGAGCATGAAGAGGGGCAAATCTCCTGGGCACGACGGGCTCAGCATAGAGCACCTGCAACATGCTGGGCCTCATCTTCCCAGGGTTCTTGCCATGTTATTCTCTCTATGTATTAGTCATGCTTTTCTGCCCCCGGAAATGATTCGCACGATGGTTGTACCTATTGTTAAAAATAAGACAGGTGATATAACTAAGCTGACTAATTACAGACCCATATCCCTAGCGACGGTTGTGGCTAAGGTTTTCGACGCTGTGCTTGACGCGGAGCTTAACAAGTACATCAAGCTTAATGATGCACAGTTTGGGTTTAGACCCAAACTTTCGACTGAAAGTGCAATACTCAGCCTCAAGCATACTGTCGAATTCTATACGCAGAGGAAAACTCCTATATATGCGTGTTTTTTAGATCTCTCAAAAGCCTTCGACTTAGTCAATTATGATCTGATGTGGGGAAAGTTACAAGAAGCTGGAGTGCCTACAGAGCTCACACGCATATTTAGGAGTTGGTACTCGAGCCAAGTTAACGTGGTCAAATGGGGGAGGGACTCGTCTGACGAGTATAGGCTGGAGTGTGGGGTGAGGCAGGGGGGAAAAACCTCACCAAAGCTCTTCAACCTATATGTCAATGCGCTGATCGAGGAGCTCAGCAGCATGCATGTCGGCTGCCATATAGGCAGTGTGTGTGTTAATAATATTAGCTACGCAGACGACATGGTGTTGCTGAGCCCCTCGCCCGGCGGATTGGAGAAGCTGTTAAAGGTTTGCGAGAAATATGCTCGTAATCATGGTCTTAAATATAATGCGCTCAAGAGCGAGCTTATGATTTTTAAAGCTGGGAATAAATGCCCTGCACATGTACCACCGATATCTTTAGATGGTTCGGTCCTTAAGAGGGTAACTAGTGTAAAATATTTAGGTCACATAGTGAAAGACAACATGAAAGATGATGATGATATTGAGCGCGAACGTAGGGCGCTGGCGATAAGGGCGAATATGATAGCACACAGGTTCAGAAGATGCACGGCGCAAGTAAAAATAACTCTTTTCAGAGCGTACTGCACGTCCTTATATACATGTAGCCTGTGGGCTAAATATACGCAGAGATCGCTCGGCGCCTTACGGGTGCAATACAATAACGCCTTCAGGGTGCTGTTGGGTCTGCCGCGCGCCTGCAGTGCGTCAGGCATGTTCGCGGATGCGCAAGTGGACGGTTTCCACGCCACAGTGAGGCGGCGCGCCGCCGCGACGCTCTGCAGAGTGCGCGCCAGCACCAATAGCATCCTGGGCGTGATAGCGGACAGGCTTGACAGTCGCTACCTGCAGCACTGGATAGGCCTGCACCGCTCTTTAACTACATATTCCATAGTCTAACATAGTGCATAAGTACCCATTGTTACTAACACTTCCTAGTTTTTAGTCTAACGTAGATGTGTAAGTATGTACTAACATTTGTATGGATCCAGTTGTCCGAAATAAACGATTTTTATTTTATTTTTATTTTTATTTATTTATATAAATCACATTAAAGTTTACATTACTAATTCGTAAAGTGATCGTTCATTAAATATCTATACAATAATGATCATGATTAAAAATAAATAAATTGAAATTCATGGAGGGTATACGTATACAATATTATACGTATACCTACAAAAAGAAATAAATTAACAAATAAACAATTTTGTACCATAAAGAGTACACATCAAATAATTACAATACAATAAATAATAAAATGTCAATGTAAATTCTTACCAGCTAATTCAAAGTAATTACAAAATAGATTCTAGTACTAGGAAGTACATATCAATATCCAAATATTTAAATCGGCAATGTCAAAATCAATACACATACATTACAATTTCAAAGTAATTATGTCAAAACAAGAAAATAAAATATAGGTTAATAGGTTGCGTAGGGAATCAGTTTTACGCAGGTTTCGCCACAAAGTATCAAGTTTTTGACATCAATTTGGCAGTGATTTCCGGCGTTTAGCTTTAGTTTATTTTTACGATTATCTGAAAATTTGTTGAAAAAAATTGTCTTTGGCATAAAAAAATTGTGACTCTGGTGTTCGCTATAGTGGTGTTTATAAATAAAGTACGTTTGGAAATATATAAAAAAAACTCTTAATTTGGCGAATCCGTTGCGTATCAGACGTTAAGACCTAAAAGGGACACAAGGAAAAGATGTAGACTGTTAACTATAATTGATTGAATCAGGCTGACTTGACTGTTGACTATAGAAAACTCCACTTACTAATAAAAAAAAACAACAGGCAAGAAGAAAAAACATAAAGGAAGAAAGTGAGATGATGAGAGTTTGTTAATTAATAAAAGTACTTTTTTTACTGTGTAATGTCAATGAGCTTTAAAGAAACATAGTAAAAGTACCAATATGATTGATTTTTAAAGGTTCATGAACTCGCAGAGTAAAACAAATGAGTAATCGGAAAGGAATAAGGTAAAATTACAGAATTTTAGTCAATTTACTACAGTTTTTTACACTTCGGTTAAAAACCGGTTTCTGGGATCGATAACCGGTTATTAACCGTTGCCAAATACAGGCGGTTAACCGGTTTTTCGGTTAACCGGTTAACCGGTTTGCATTCCCTAATACGTAGCACTATTACTTATTCTGTGGCCATACAAACGTTCAGTCTTGCACCCCTTAAGGGTTGATTTCCGGGATAAAAACTGACCCACAGTCCCAGGGTGTCCCAGAGTCTTGAACTATCTCTATATCAAGGTTTCTTAAACTGTGGGTCATGGACCCTTTAGGGGTCCGTGATACGAGAGCCGGGGGTCCGTGGCTATGCATACAACACAAACGTTCATGTGCCCTTGATTTTTTTTTCTCTGATTATATTCGGAAAGGGTCTGTAAGTTTTTCGAAATAATGTAGGGGGTCCGTGACCAAAAAAAGTTTAAGGGCCGGCATTGAAAGAAATTTCTCATTTAAGCACCTCCCATTACCCCGCTACCGGGGCTGCTCCCCTTAAGGGGATTCGCCATCTGTTTATAATATTATGAACTTAAAACCATCCACTGCGTAGCGCCACCTAGTAGAATATCTTTTAACCACTTGTGTTTACTATGAACTTTTCGAACCATGCACTGAGTACGAGTAGGGCTCATTGGCTTGGCTCATATGAAATTGGTATTTCGATTTTTTATACAAATAACGATTTGTGACTATACTTATCATTTCTCCGAAAAATTTTGCTCATAATTTTTTTGAATATTTATTAGTACTACTGGGCGAGTATTTAAGAGGGTCAAAATTTATGTCTCGCTATGGTAATCCGAAATACTAAGGAATTCCAGAGCCGAAATATTTTATTTCGTTACTTAGATAAATAAGGCAGATGGCGCAAAAACCGCTTTGAGCTTGAATCACCCAAAAAAAAGATATTGAGAAAATTGTGTCTAAAATGGCAAAAATAGGGGTGTCCCATTCCCATTTTTTCCAACATTTGATGTCATAAAAAAATAACTATAAGGAATATTTTAACTATTTTAAGTTCTGCACATCAGTATTATACTTAAATAAATAAAGATTGTTTTTCATCAAAAACATGTTCAAAAAGTTTATTACAACTTGCCCAAAAATTAAATCAAAAAATGTTTAAAAAAAACCGTCACTAGAGGAAACACTGTTTTATGTACGATTTTTGCCTATAATAAATCGCAAAAGGAGGGTCATTTAGAGTTCAAGTAACACTTCACCCGGCACCTCAGTAGATCGGCCAACTTCGGATATGATACACGTCGCGAGATTCGAGTAGTAAGCGTTTCATTTTGATTCTCCAAAGTTTGTCATCATTATGGTCTTTCACATTTTTCACCGTATCTTCATAATTTTATTTACAGTGGAGTATTATTATATAACCATATCAAAGTACACATGGGACTAACACTATTTAGTGCAATCTTGCCTTGTTAATATACCTAATTGTTTTGTAAAGCAGCGTTTTCTAATAATTATTAGCAACATCATTTTCGGCAACATTGTCAGAGACACCAATTACGCGTGTTGCTAAAATGACAATGTGTTAGGAGTATAATGACGATTGTTACTAATAATGATTTTAGTATATGAATTCATAGATAATAGACGTGTATTTTAGTTTCGAACATGTGAGTGAGTGAGTGACTGAGAGTGATTGAATGTATGAGTGAAAGTTAGTGTGAGTGTTTGAGCGTGTGTGGGTGAGTGAGTGTGTGTGAATGTGAGTGAGTGATTGTGCGGGAGTGAGTGTGAATGAGCGAGTGAGTGTGTAAGTGACCGGGTGTGTGTGAATGTGAGTCAGTAACCTAGTGAGAGTAAGTGAATGGATGAGTGTATGAACGTGAGTGCGTTAATGAATGTGAGTGACAGTGAGTGTGTGTGTGTGTGTGTGTGTGTGTGTGTGTGTCTGTGTGTGTGTGTGTGTAAGTGAGTGAATGAATGTGTGTGAGTGAGAGTGAGTTAGTAAAACTATAAATAATGATGAAGGAAAAATTAATCATAATTATTATAATTATCAAACCGCGATAAGAATACGATTCTGAAGTACCGTTTGAACAAAAGTACATACAATAAATAAATATAATTATAAGTCAATCTGTAATATCTTCTTAGTTTAAGTGCAGACACTTATAGATACAGTGTAAATTAACTGGATAACTGGGACCTCAAGGGACCCGCATATTTGAAAAATCAATTATTACATTATTTTATTTAAGTTTTAGGTGATCTAATTAATGATTTTTTCCCAAGTAGAACTTTTTTGTACTGAAATAAGTATTTTCATTTATATGTACACAACCATTGACAATGTCATTTCAAGTATTAATTCAAAAACGACATATGTCCTCAATTCGACGACCGCTTTAGCTTAGTTGGTAGTGACCCTGCCTACGAAGCAAGAGGTCCTGGGTTTGAATCCCGGTAAGGGCATTTATTTGTGCGATGAGCACGAATATTTGTTCCTGAGTCATGGATGTTTTCTATGTATTTAAGTATTTGTATGTATTAAATATATCGTCGTCTAGTATCCATAACACAAGCCTTATTGAGCTTACTATGGGGCTAGTTCGATTTGTGCAAGATCCCTTGTCCCCTAATATAAAAAAAATAAAATCGTATTATAAGCGCGGTTTAATAATAGTAAACAATTAGCTTTGTCTTTTATTTTTTTACTGAAACAGGTACTTATGTAAAGTTTCCTGGGGCTATTTGGAATACCGAAGCCTAGTTGTGGTGTAATATCGATACCTTTAGACTCAAAGGGCGTAAGCGCCATTAGAACCTACGGCGTTTACGTCTTTTGAGTCTAAAGGTATCGATATATTCAAAACTCAGCTACTTTCACATAATAGTATATTACACAACTAGGGTGGTAATACAAAGAAAGGCCGAGATCGCAGAAGTTTGCGGCCCGAGCTGCAAGCGAGGGACGTAAATCTGCGATCGAGGGCTATTTTTTTACCTCCCGTGTTATGTACATCATTTTATGTCTACACTTGGTCAGAAAGCGGCTTTTTCCGTACGCTACGCTTACAGGAAAAGCTACTTTATGGCCAGGTATGGCATAAAAATTATAATTCTTAGAGTTCCAAGTAACCATACCTACGAGATAATCAGTATTGTCGTAACTGTTTAAGAAAAGAATAAGTTTATAATATTGTCTTCGGTTTCCGCGATAATCACTCCTTGTATTAAAACAACTTAACGGATTACAACGCGTATATTACTACTTTGTTAAAGTCCCCTTTTAAAGAGGACTTAAAAATGTAGCACATATTAAGTGAGTAACCATAAAATGTATGAAAATATAAATTCGTATGCTAAATTGACCCCTATAACAAAGTGAACGTATGGGCACTATACATCTTACACAACTTTTACTACTTTTACTTATACAACTTTAAATTTTAGGAAGTTACGACAAAACCATTTTATAATCATCTCATAACTTTTTTATTTGAAGTGTTATCAAAATTTCAATTGAACAGATAGAAAAGAAATACCTAGTGATACCAATGGTGTATTTAGTGTGCTTACGACAAAATGTCCCTTACGAAATTTGGAATTTCCAGTGTCGATGTATTCGAATTTTATTTTTGTCGTCCATATCATAAACCATAACAAAAAAAAAAAACACTTAAATCAATATACATCAGACCTGATTCTCAGGTGAAAATCATTGTTGGCAACGAGCCGTCATTATTTTCTACAAAAACGTCATTATTATCATAAGGAGTCATTATCAGAAACACCATTTTAAACAAAAAAGTAAATATGTATAATGAAAATTAATGGGTTTTGTTCCTTTCCTTTATGATAAACCGTTATGTTTTTCATGTATGTATACATCTGGCTTAATAAAGATGCTCTGTCGCGGGGTTTGTAAAATAGTCATTTTTTTTGTCAAGAATAATGTTTTGAGGAGAACCGCCGTACTATGGGCGTCGTGTTTCAGCTTACACTGGAAAAGCATACCGTGCCTTGTGGCTGTCTGTACCTACACTAAGTCATTTCGAAGTTTTTCGAAATTTGTATTTTTTTTCTTCAGAAAATATATTTAAAAAACAACATAACTAAAAATAAAAAAAAATAAATAAAAAAAACATTGCTAAAATAAATCTTATAAAAATTGCGACATGACCTAGTCTCGAACTCGATCCAATAACGCACCGCCCGGGTATAAATCTCGTCACTGCCGACTTTTAGGTTTAGTTTTCGGCGATCATTTACTAAGTAGGTACTTGTAGCAATCTAAGAAAATAAGTAGATACAAAATATGTCTAAATAATTGAGAAGATCAATTCGAAGCATAAAGAAATAAGCATATTATGCGCTGATGGAAAATCAGTAGGTATCTCTAACCAAGGTCACGTATAATTATAATTATATTACGTATAATTATTTACGTATAATTATTTTGTTCGGCTGTGAAAATATCCAAATTTCTCCTTTTCCTAAAAATAAAAAGCAAAATGATAAAACGTATTTCGTAATTTGCCCAGTGCGAGATTCGAACGCTCGGCACCTTCGAAAGCATTAGGTCGCTTTTATATTGTATCCTATCGCTGAAACCACTGCGCTACCAGTGCTTACAATTATCCAGTGAAATTCTAAAGTACATGCATATACAGGATTTTAAATTTTAATGTTTATTATTTATTACAAAGCTAAATAAATACTATTTTCACTGTTTAGTAAATATTTTTTTTACTTACGTTAGCTCCATTGTTCTTTGGAATCTTACAAGTTGTCTTTTTCGAGATAATAACTTCGCTTCGTTACAATATGTATAAACTTTTTTGTGCACACGGTATACCTATCACTAGGACACACAACACAGTTTTTACAAGAAAGAAATAAGGAAGCACTTACTATAAATAATAATAATATGCAAGGCAAGTTAAATTAAATCTTTTGCTTTTTTGGGCAATCGTACGTAGCTGTACAGGTCCGTCTGACACGCGCGCTCAGCGATCACTGTCACATTCCGAAAGAGTGACGGAGATAGAGCTTGCACGCCGAAAGTCAATCTCTTTTTACGATAGAATTTGTCGATTTTTATTTATTTTATAAATATTGCCTCATATTATTGGAATTCGGAAGCTGTCAAATGACTATTTTAGTTATGATTGATTATTCTCCTTTTTTTGTTTCATAGTGACACGTAGTAAAAAACCAAGTAAAGTTGGAGTAAAGATTCGAATTGGAGGTTACTTTGGGAATTAATTGTATCGAGCGAAGTGTTATGAATCGTGTATCGAAAGCTGTGTTATTAAAGATAATATAATCAAGAATGATATATATTTTTCTCACGCCTACAACTATCAACGTTTTAAAGAAAAATAGGATAATTCTTGGGGTATTTTTGCACATCTGGCTCAAGGCACGGCCTTAAGACCCTCTGCTCTATATCAAATATCATCTAAATCGGTTCGGCGGTTTAAACTTGAAAAGGTAACAGAGAAACACAGACACTTTCGCATTTATAATATTAAGTTCTGATTTAATATTGTGTGTAAAAGCACAGTATAAAAGCAGTAATTTTTCTTCCTGCAAAAGGTACATCGCGCGGCGTGTGTGTGTGCGCGCCATGAACGAACGCACTACAACTACTACAAGCAAAGTTCTAAGAATGCGTAAAAATGCTTCAGTACGAATCGCACTGTCTGCGCGTCGACCTTGAATACCTATCGTGCTCGAAAACGGCCGAAGTTTGTCTAATTGTCTGTCTTCATAATTTGGTAAAAGCCTGTACCGATGCCTGTAACTGTATCGCTCTTGAACAGCAATGTTACATTTACTTAACTGTCTTTTTGCCGTCGCATCGTTGTGAAAGTGGAAGCAATTTCCTGCAAAATGATTGCAGTCTTGTTCGAGACAATAATGGCACACGCTCATTATTGTAAGAGGAAATAACGGGGAAGTTCTGGATGTCCGCCGTTTTACCCCGGCGGGGAGGTTAACTGGCATTGTTGGTAAAAAAATCTAGAACATTTATTTGAGAATATATTTTATTAGATTTAATGGGTTTGCGCTTGACTTCAATCTAGCCTGATGGTAAGCAGTGGAGTCTACGATGGACCAAACTCAAACTAATTTATTTATGCAAGTAGGCCTCGGGGGCTCTTTTAGATATCTGATTCTTTTCGCGGTGGCGCCGAGTGCACTAGGACCAGGCTGTCTAGCATAACTGGCCGCGACTTCGTTTCTCGCGCGACAGAGCATCACCTGTCACTGTCACACCATATTGAGTGGAAAGGGATAGGCGGCATTTGTCGCGCGACAAAGAGTCGCGTGTTACAGTTGTGCTAAAGGTACAGGAGTGGCGCGCGGCTGCTATTTAGTCAAATTTGGACCCTCCGGATGGGCTTAGCCAGCGACCAGAAAGAGCACGCGTTATGCGATAGAGACCAGCGATCGGATGCGGTGCGTTCCATCCGGTGGTCGAACCCGAACGTCAGTTTTGTCAGAAAGGGACGCTTCTGTACGTAGTACTATTACTTATTCAGTGGTTTATGGCAAGCAGAGGAGTCTGCAATGGACCGAGGGCACTAGGCCTTCCAATATTGGCTTTTTAGCCCTATTCCTAAAATATGTATTTCGGTAGAAAATTCAACGTTTATTCTGCAAATACACCACAATGGGGCGCACTCCAGCTAAGGAGTGGAACTCTCTTCCAGCAGACCTCTTCCCGGAAAAATATAACTTGGATCTCTTCAAGTCGAGAGTGAATAGGCACTATCTAGGTAAGCATGCTCCATCATCGACTTTATCTTCACTTACCAACAGGTGAGATCAAAGTCAAATGCTTACCTATCGTGAATAAAAAAAAAAAAACTATTGTAAATCTATCTACTCGTAGATGTTTCAGAAAACATAAAATTAGAAGAGAAAAAACGCCGCAAGCAAGGAACCCTGTATTGGTGCTGGAAAATAAAAAGTATAGCCTAACCTAGATAACCAAAGTTTATTTTTCAGCACTTACTTACTTGTGTTAATTTCCTCACAATGTTTGAGAAAACATTTTATATCTGCTCTCATCGCGCCCGCGTATTGCGTCGACTTTGTCCATTATAATAGTTAGATTTTAGTATGACCTACTTATCAATAATATGTATATGAAAAATTTTATATCTCGGCGAAAACGAGATTGCCTGATTGCGCATCTTAGCAGGCGTCGCTTCAAGCCCAGGCTAAAACGCCCAGGGCACAAATGTTCTATTCTTAGCATTTCCGTTCATCCCCCTCCCTAGCATAGTTTAACACTAAGTTTCTTGAAAGCAACTTTCCTTACTTGAAGCTGACTTGTAATAAAACTTTTATCTGCAATGTTGTTAGAAGCTATATGTGTTAAGGGCGTATGGAAATAGGGAGACTTCAAGCTCTTGAAAGGTTATAATGATCACGATTACTATTTTACCTCGTGATGATGGTATCCGTATACCATGTACTGATGGTCAGACAATGATTTGTAATCGTATTGTGTATGTACCTATTCATACTTGTGGCAATAAATAACAAGTCAAATTAGAATAATTAAAAGTGCGAAATAGCTACAATTTTGAGGAAGCCCGCATCCGTGAAAATTCAAACATGTATGTAAAGACTCCAAGCCGCACTGGGCCAGCGTGGGACCTACAGCCCATTCACTCTCATCTATGACAGTAGGCCTGTGCCAAGCATTGGGATGTATATAGGCTGATGACGATCATGAAATTGATGAATTAATCACTGAACCCACGGTGTGGCCTTACAGATTCTCGAAAACCCGATAAATGAGATTATAGAATGTATCAACAAATGTGAAGCGCTTGCTGCTAAGCGAGTCACGTCCAACGGAAGCTTAGCAAAGTAAGTTAAATAAAGGCTTATAAGCGACAGTCTCGGCAGTAACAAATACCTACTTAATCCTAGACTTAGGCTGCCTGTCCTAGAATGAATAGAGCGCAGAGCAACGGAGCGGGATAGCAACTATAGAGTTGTAATAATCCATGTCCATTTATCTTCAAATTCTTCGGGCACGTCACCCGTAACGAAGACTCCATGGAACGATTGGTGATGCAAGGGAAAGTCAATGGTAAAATAACTCGTGGGAGCTCTCAAACGCGGTAGACAGACCTCATCAAATCTGTGACGCACTCCAGCATAAATATCAACTCTCACTCCGCCAAACATAGGGCTACATGGCGTCATCACGAGAGAAGCGGTGGCGCAAGACTCGACCGAGATGAAAACCACGACCACGATCACTCTGCCAAGAGTGCACGTCTACGAAAAAGAATGTGTGTAGAGGGGCTCCGTTAAACGTTGCTGTTCTCTTTTATATGAACAAACTAGGTACGACACATTAAGCCTTAATGGCAATGACTCCACTCACTAGGGGTCACAGGTTCAAATTCTGGTAAGAGCAATTATTTGTGAATTTAATGAGCCCGGGTATTTCTTCCCGAGTCTTGGATACTTCTATCCAAGTATTTATTTGTCTGTATATTCCTACCGTTCCTTTAGTACCCATTACTTATTGTGGGACTAGGCCGATGTGTAAGATTAATCGGGGTATAACATGAAACTTTGTATGAAGCCTACACATTTTCTACGTTTGACTATATTTAATGTCTGATTAGGGTCGCCGGAAGTCGATGGAGACAAAAACCGTGCGACTATTTGCTGTGGAAGTCTTTAGGGGAGACCTATGTTTAGCTGTGGACGTCTCCGGGTTGAGATTATTCGATTACCTAATTGTGTAGAAAAACTTTATCACGCTGGAACAACGGAACCAATCGGGCGAAAGACGCCTTTGTCCGAAGAACGCTTTTGTTCTGCACAATGGCCGTACATACTGTCTAGTAGGTATGTAGGAGAACAATAACTTATGATACTGCATGCAAACGTTTCCATACGAATTATATATAATGCTATATCGATACATTAACTACTCACCAATGCACAAACATCAAGATAAATAAAATATAAAATATTCCTACGTTTTTATTGCCTAGTTCTTCAAATAAGTATAATGTGAAGTAAAACATGTTTAATTTAGTAGTTAACTTTGTGATGGCATAACTCATTTCGAGTTTAGTCTTGAATCTTTATACAGATAAAACCAATCATGTCTGCTTAACCGAATGAATCTTCGAGTGTTTCGGTCATAAAAAATGTCATTACGTTACTATTGATAAAATCTGTCCTTACTTCGACACAGCCTTCATTCCTTTGAAAACTCAACTCTGGTCACCAGTCCTTGTAAAGTTATTTGCTTGCACGGTAATGACAATAAACGCGGCAGTAGAAACGCCAAAATACGTGAAAATTTACCCAAACACAGATTCACACTGACAAGGATTTTAACAATAATATCTGGTGGGGAAAACGACAAAAATATCTGGTTACAACGTCTCTAGAAATTGCGTGCTGTCGGATATTGGTAAAATGACTATGCTACCAGAATAGGCTTTCATCACGAAGCGAGGCCCCAAAACACCGCTAAAGTAACACAATCCTCTTACATTACAAAACCTGACACGTGCGTGAACCCGATCGAGGAATCTCACCCACAGTGAAATCAACACGTAGAGGGTCTGTAAAGCTACACAACTGAATTTGCCTCGGATTGCGGTATATGTAGCTTAAATTATAAACAAACTTTGATTATTAAATATCCTATCAAAAAAGGCGTATCATCGGAAGGCGAATACCGTAACTAAGGTACTGATAGTCGTAGAGCTTTTAAACCACCTCAGAAAGCGAAATGAAATTGCAAACACTGAAAACAAGGTCTTTAGGGTGGATGTAGAGGTGCACTACAGCCCACTTTGTACTGTCATCGAGATCGCCACTTGGTACAGGATGGATTCCCCTCTACCCACCAGTTGGGTCCATGGCTACTGGTACCGGGCTGAATCAGCTCATAATCATCTAATATACAACTGTGCCACTGGAATCCATCCTGTACTGTACAAACGAAGACACACTTAAGTGACCATCAGTAGACCTTAATACATTGTAATAAGGGTGACAAGTGGCCAGTTAGCAGTGTCTTCGATTGTATGTCGCCGTTTGGACCTCTCCATACATGGGATGACAATAGAAAGCGGAATAACTAAGGATTTTTAATAATTCTGTGGTAATTTTTTGGACACATAGCCCGTAGGTACTAAAAGTCTTCACATTGAAGCGATGGTAAGGTAATGTTGGTAACTCCAACGTTGCTCGTATTTTATATATGTATACGCCTTGGATCATCCATCGTTCTCTAGCATACTATAATTGCTTTTCCATTAAAGCGCTTTAATATCTTAAGAGGCTGACAAGACCTACTTTTGTTGAAATTGATGTTATTTAAGCAGTTTTTTAAGAAAAACCATTTGCTCTAGCACATCAAAAAAAATATATGTTAATATTCATCATATTTCGAAGACCGTGAACGGACGCGATACATAATTTCACGAAATCGGCTCGATAGAAAAAAATTGCAAAGATTGGTCTTAAAATCATCATTAAACGGTTCTATGTCTTTATTTTTTTAACGTATGGGTCTGCAAATAAAAACTTGAAGTCAACATATTCATACCTAAACCGCTAACGAGTCACATTTCACAAATAGTCCACACTTTTTTTTATTTTAAATTTTTATTTATTATTATCTTCTAAGACCCGGCTGCCCAGAAACAGTGACAGTAGGCTCTCGTTTACTCCGATACAAATAGACAGTGTGCGCTGACGCGCCGTGCTAGATGGACCTATGCTTCTCGTTTGCGCATCGAAAACATCGCAAAAATTTGTTTAACCTTGTGTTAAAAATCTAAAATACTGTATACGTACTTATATAAATCAAAGTTATAATATAAGAAGTGTAAATATTTAGTTAAGTGTGTTAAATGTATGATCACCGCAATAGCCACTGGCCTGTCCAAATGAATACTCATTCAGTTTTACACCTTCGTAGCGTTGAAATGTGGACCTTATGTCACTGGATATAAGGTCCACATTTCAACGCTTCTTCAGATGCGGTCTTGGCTACGCCCATCGAGAAACGTTTTGTTTGCATAGATCTATAAAGTTTTGGAGTCGACGGTAATAGTTATGTATTATGGGAGGCATCAATACACGAGTGTGGTTTTAGGAAACGAGCCGAAGCAGGCATGTCTCACTCCGCGATTTTATTTTGACGTAATTATTATTCTTCCTTGCCTAATGCATTAGGCAAGCTCAGGGCTGCGCCCACAACCGGCAGCGCCTGTGTGCGAAACCCTGTGTATGAAGGCCTAAGGTGTATGTATGTACCTATGTATGTATGTACGTATGTACGTATGTATGTACGTATGTATGTATGTATGTATGTATGTATGTACGTATGTATGTATGTATGTATGTATGTATGTATGTATGTGTGTATGTGTGTGTGTGTGTGTGTGTGTGTGTGAGTGTGTGTGTATATGTGTGTGTGTGTGTGTGTGTGTGTGTATGTGTGTGTGTGTGTGTGTGTGTGTGTGTGTGTGTGTGTATGTATGTATGTATGTATGTATGTATGTATGTATGTATGTATGTATGTATGTATGTATGTATGTATGTATGTATGTATGTATGTATGTATGTATGTATGTAGAGTCTGGCTAATGAAAGATGAGACTAAAAAATAGCGGCAAATTTAAAAAATCAACGTGTTGCAACACTGTTTATAGGGTGACAAAAACGGTAATGATACTTGGGCCGATTTTTGATTTCTTGTCACTTTTTTAATTCTTCCGATTTTAGTGAAAATTGGTAAGTACATAGTTTTTATTAAAGTGTTAGTGTTTATTTATGATATATATATTAGCCACGGAAAGAAAAGCAAAAACAATTCAGTAAGTATTTTCGGAAACTGTTACTTTCCTAAGTTGCATATTAAGTATCAAACACACCACAGCATACTATCCTCAGAAATCTAATGACGTTTGACACATTTGACATTTGTATAATGTCGCCATTTAAAAAGTTTTGAATAAATGTCAGTCTCATCTTTCATTAGCCAGACTCTATGTATGTATGTATGTATGTATGTATGTATGTATGTATTATCATACACCGCACTCCAGGGTAATTTTTCGGGCACGTCAGTTAGTAAGGTTTACAAATAAACCAATCAATTTTCGATTTGACAGTATAAGGTATTTGTACTAAGTATTTATTATATTGTATATTATATTCAATCTCATTTAATTTAATTACCTACGTAACATACATTATCATTAGCTACTAAAGGTACTCGGAGTTGCATGGTACATATCTGGGGGCACGGCGGTGGCCCCGCCAAGTCGAGCGCGAAGCAAACACTGCCGTACCATCCTTTACTGGAACCATTTCGCCGCATTTTCAGGCCCCTATTTGAGAACCTCTAGATAAGACCAGAACGCAGAAATTTTCGTCATCCAGTAAGGTATAATCACATACTTAAAATCCAAAATTTCAAGTCTGTAGGTCATTTAGTTCCGAAGTTAAGCGAAAGCAAAGTTTCGCATTTACGACAGACACTCACTGACTCATGACATGATCATCAGAATAGAACTAGTACTTCCCATAAACTCAGAGAGCTGAAATTTTAAACATAGTTTTTAGCCTATCAAGTCCTAAAGAACCTCCAAATATTGCAACTGCACACATAAGTTTGTAATCCTATACAAATACATGCGATTACAAAGTTTCTTTGTTGACTTGTACCTACTATAACGAATAAAGAATGTTCAACGGCCAAGTCACACAACATTAAGTATAATAATAAAGAAATCGCAGTAAGGTACCTTAAACTTGTGATGTGGCGTTTAGCCACTGTCGCATATTCCTCAGCCTAGCTCAGACTTGGAGGATTTTCCTAGTTAGCTCAATCGGGATATCGAAGATAAGGAGATGAAATATAAACGCAACGGTTACAAAAATAACAAACTGAAAGTTTTATTTAAGCTAAAAACGTATTACACTTAATCTGTCGGCCAGAGGGGCCCAAAACATATATGACGCCGTAAGGGCGTTTTTAAGTTTCGCTTAGCTGAAGGCTTACTACTGAAAAGTTATGTGTGATAGAGTTCGTCGGCTGAAAGCTTATGGCTGTAAAACTACGCGGGATATCGTTCGTTTAGCTGAAGGCTTATGATTCGAGACGGTATGCGGTATACGGAATTTCAGGCGAGTCCTGAAATGCACTTTACGGGAGCAGAGCGGTAGCGGTTTAAAAAGTCCTGTAGGACGTTCGGTTACGATCGCGAAGCGGTATCGGTTAGTATCCTGAGGGGACGTTATGGATACGGGAGGAAGAGGCACGTGATGGATACGGGAAGTGGATGGGAATCGTCGCGAGCGCGTGGTAAACACGCCGCGCCTAGGATACGGGAAGTGGATGGGAAGCGTCGCAAGCGCGTGGTAAACACGCTGCGCCTAGGATGCGGGAAGTGGATGGGAAGCGTCGCAAGCGCGTGGTAAACACGCTGCGCCTGGGAAGGTAGGGACTGCACTTGTCCGCTAGACGTCCGTTCGCCGGCGCGTCGAGTGAGCAAATGCTCTATGTGCACGGTCCGCTTTTATAGATACGGTGGCTACCGCTCGCCCGCGCAAACCCCGCCCCGCGGCTGACGTCACGCGCGCCCCGTTCTCGGCCGTTGGCTGGCGGTGACTTGTGCGCCGCGATGCTGCCGCCCGGCGCGCCGCGACGCCGGTTGATGCTCGCACCGCACAGGCGCAGGTCGGCGCTGTGTAGGCGCTCATTATACGCCCTCCTCACGCACGGAGATTTTTACCTGTAAAAATCACCTATTAATCCGGGCAAATCCTGCTGAGGTGAGGGGAGGCAGGGACCTACGTTGTGGCTTGGTTGTTATAATGAGCGTCTGGATTTGTTATGTCATGTTTAGGATCGATTTTCTTATAATGTTGCTTAACGCGTTCTATTTCGGGGTAGGTACCTATGTCCAATTGGGTTCAACTGCTTTCTAATCAGTACTGGCAACTGTCCGATACGTTCTGTAATCGGTCCGGTATCTATTTGGCACATGGGTAGGTATTAGTGAACCCGGTGTAGTGACCTGATTCATGATACCAAAACAAAAAAAAATTATTATGCATAATCGTCCCAAACTAATTATCCATGCTCAAGAAAAAATAACCCAACAGTAACACTAGTAGACTTGTTTATTTCGTGTTGCTGTTGTATGTTCTATGCTTTCTGAAAGCCTGACAAATAATTATAAAAAAATATCTATGTTATTGCAACAAGAAATTGAAATCCAAGCCACAAAGGGGAAGGGAAATATTTACTTCGTTATTTTGTACTGCCGGGGTACTGACTTCGTTGTGTTTTCTCTTATTAATTTCTCCGTGTAATTAATGATCTGGTTACGCCATCTAGTTTTTTGTTCGCGCCATCTGGTTTGAAACTATGGAACTGCTTATTACTTATGTTATCGCGGAGTTTACCGTGTCTAGTTTGTTTTCAACTAATTGGCGGCCCGGTCGGAAGATGGCGCTGTTATTTTATAACGTATTTTATTAATTGTTGGTATATATTTACTAGTTATTACTGATTTCTTTATATTTTTGCCCTTACACTATCATATTATACTATCCTTATTGCTATTATTCATGTTATCGGTAGTTATGTAATTTTCGTTATTTCTCCACTATCTTACTCACTAATTGCGTAGCCTGAGTGGGTCCCGATTCCCACCGGCTCGCCTGTCCTAACGCGTACAACGTACTTTTCGCGTGGTATATTTGCTTTAATTCCGCTCTGCTCCTTTATAATTAATTTTTGTTTTTAACAGTACTTATGTATTTACTTACTTACGTTAGACTATTTATTTTTCTGATTACTCACTGTTTCGGTTGTTCACGACTAATGACTGTAGGTAAACTCTGGTATCTAGTTAATTACGTAATTTGTCTTTTTAACGTTGTTGTTTATACGGTGGTTTTTTTTCCCATATATAGGGTTAATGAATAGGGTTTTTCTACTATATTGTGGTTTTAAATTTATGGTTTTTTAACTGTTATGCCGTTCTACCTATTCTTTCAGTTACGGTGCGATGTTACTGATACACGGTTTTAAAATATTAATGTTCGTTAGGTATATAGTAACGATTCCGGTTTTCTACTTACCAAGTAGTTTGATGTATACTGAGTCTGACTTTTTAATCCCTGATTTTGACTACAGTTTAGCCCACAGATAGATATGCTTGCCACTTACTGATAGTTTCCAATTTAGGATAGGTATTCTACAAATAAACACTAAGTTCTGTCCGGGTTTTTAATTTTTATTGTTGGGTCCGGGGAACGGTTTCGGTTTTATTTATTGCCGGACTTTGTGTGTTATGCCCACCGCTTACGGTATATATTCGCTTGTCCCGCATTTTAGCGCTTATTGTCAGGTTACATTCTCGCCGCCTTTGCAGGTTTCTTCACGTTTAATTCGGTTTTTACACTCCAGGGGTCGTCAAACCGCGGGTCGCGGTCCATACATATGTTGCCGACTGGTTGTGTCTAGGTTTTCTACGTACACTGTAGCCTGTCTTTTTAACTATTTAATCCTGTTCTTTTCTTGTTGATTTTGGGCATTGTATGTCCATCGGTATGTATGTTTATACTTCTTTGCGTTAAATCATATAAGGTAGAACGTTACGGGATAAGGGACTGTGTGCTTAGGTATGTCCATGCTTTCCAGGAATCTCTTCCAGCTACCTTTTGAGCAATCCGTTGCCGTGCGCTTTCCTTCTTTTTCCGTGTTTTTCCTTTAGCGGGCCGGGTTCCGTTGGTGCCGGTTGGTAGTCCCTGCTATGGAATGATGTTATCGTATGGTGTCCGGTTCGTTTTTTCTCGGTGAATGTATTTCTGTCTTGATTAATAACACAAAATGTGATGTATTATCGCTGTGCCGGATACCTTTTGCCTCGCCGTTTTGTATGGGGGAATAGGTACACTTTTTATCCATGATAGTGTATACTGTCTGACGCGGTGTTTTATATCCGGGAAAGTGGTTGTTTACTAATGTCATGTGTTTTATGTTCATGGAGTTCGACGCTTCGACACGACGTCCGTTCTAGGTTGATGCTTGTTTCTTGACGCGGCGATTTTGTTTAAGGTATTGGACACTTTGGACGCGATGTCTTCTGTTCGTAGATCTTGGCACTTTTAGACGCGATGTCTTTTCCGGTATATACGATTGTTTATCGACGCGGCGTCTTTCTGGTATATACGATTGTTGATCGCCGCGGTGTTTTTTCTTCGGGATATCATTCACTTTTTGATGTGATTTCATACAGAACACTTTTCCCGGCGCTATTTTATATATTAAATGTTAGGTACCTATTTACGTGGCTCTGTGCTGGCTGGTCGGAACTATGACGAACTATGTCGTTTTTTTTTCGTTATTCGTGCGCCCGCTGCTATCCATAGATATGCGTGATGTCTTGATGGTACATGCGTGCGCGCTGCTGGTCGTAGGCCTCCCCTACTGTCGTGTAGTTTTTCTGAGGTTCTCTGCGGCGTTTTATTTGATCGGCGGCTTGGTGGTTTTCATACGGAACACTTTTTTTTTATCAGTGTTTATATATTATACGGGATACTTATGATGTTCTGACGCGACCTGTCTGGCGCGCCAAATGTGATGTGGCGTTTTCTTTTCGGGATCCAAGGTATGTTTTGACGTGACATTTTATGACTCAGGATACGAGGTATGTTTTGACGTGACATTTTATGACTCAGGATACGAGGTATGTTTCGACTCGACGTTTTATTATCGGGATCCAGGGTGTGCTTATGACGCGACGTTTCCTTCTCGGGATGCACGGTACCTTTTGACGCTGCTATGCGCTAGCTGGACGGAACTACGTTGTAGTATTATTTTGATACGGTTTTGGTCGCGAGCGTTCGCTGCTGGTCGTAGGTCTCCCCTGCTGTTTTCGGTGCGGTTGTCTGCGTCCTGTTAGGTAGGCGGGTTGGTGGTTTCTGTTAGCAAGTACGGTATTGGGTATGTTTGTACGTTATCTCTGGTCGTTTGCGGCGTTGTGTTCGGTCGGCGGGTTGGTGATTTTTTTTTTTTTTTGTTAGTGAGTACGGTTCTGGGTACGTTGGTAGGTTTTATGTCCAGCCTTTCCCTTAGTCGCCTCGTACGACACCCAATGGGAGGTCATGGGGTAGTGTTATTCTTAAGCCGACTACTACACGGCTAGTTGTCTTGATGTACCGGTACCTGTCGATAAGATTGAATTTCGGGTGTCTGTTGTTAACTTTCCTGTTCGTTCTGTTGTTCCAAGCACTCGTCTTTTTGTTATTGGGTGTACGGTTTCATATCTTTTACGTGTACGGTTGACGTTTGTTTCCGGTTGTCGGGGTCTTGTAGGATGTAAATTACCGGTGATTTCCTTGCTGTTACGATGAAAGGGCCTTTGTATTTCGGTGCCAATTTCGCGCAGAAATTTTTGCTGGCGTCGGATAGTACTTGGTTTTTCTTTAATACCAGGTCTCCTACTTTGGGTTCCCACTGTCTTCTCTGTCTGTCATAATATGTTTTCTGTGTTTCGGATGCTTTTTGCTGGTGGTTTCGTACTATGTTGTATATTTCCTGGAGTTTTCTTATTTCTTTTAGTTGCGGTGTGGAGAAAGAGTTTTTGTCGTCTGGTTGGCGTAGCTCCTTGCCGTATAGCAGGAACGCTGGTGAGAACTTTGTTGATTTATTAATGGATGTGTTTATCGCAAAATTAAATTCTGGTAGTTTCTTTTGTTGTGACGGTTTATGTGTCTTACACGCGTTGCACTTCTTTTTGTATTCGGCTACTGTTCGGTACATTCCTGGCCAATAGTATTTTTGGGCTATTTTATGGAGTGTTTTGGCTGTGCCCAAATGTCCTTCGGTTGGGGAATCGTGGTTTTTTTTCATGATCTCGTCCCTTTTCTCCTTTGGTATACATAGTTTCCATTCCGTTGTTGGGTTGATTTGTACCCTATAACTTGGGTTCGTGATCTTTTTATATAGCTTGCCCTCCTTCACGCAATATTCATCTTGCTGGTGCGTACCTCTTCTTACTTCATCCATCTTTGTCTCGTACCAACTCTGGTCTTGGCTTGTGCAGACTGGATGTCTGGAGAGCTCATCCGCCCCTTGGTTCCGCTTCCGGCTGCGGTAGATTTTTCCGTGTTGTTGTTGTTTCGGGTTACGTGGGTAATACTTTTGTTTGACGGGCTCGTGGTGCTTCGGTTTTATTTTATGTTGTATCGACGTGTTTTCTTTTGTGCTTCTTTCGCATAACTGGAACTCTTGTTGTATCGTTTGATCTAGTAGTTTCTGTTGTGGTCCGGAGAGCGTCTGTTTTTTCGGATCTGTCTTTTGTTCTTCTTGCCCCTGGGTTTCCCGTTCGGGTTCTTTCGGTGTGTCTCTTTCTGCTTTCCATCCTATTTGCATCCCGGCTCTTCGGAGGACGTCCATTCCGATGATTGTGTACGTTGCTTCTGGCAGAACTCGTACCCAATGACGTATCCCGACGCCTTTTAACTCGATATCTATCAACACCTGTTTGTCTATTTTTGTTCTTGCTCCATCGGCTAGGACTATTGTTCTCGGCTTGCTTGTTTTTCTTGCGGCTTTTGCTACGCACTTCTTGTATATTTCTTCGTTGATGTATGTGTTAGTGGATCCGGTATCTACCAGAGCTTCGTATACCTCACCCATGATACATATGTTGGTATAAATCCGGTTGTCTTCTCTCGGTTCTTCGCTCGCTGCTCCTAGCCATTCTCTTTTCCCTTTTGCCTTTTTCTTGCAACAATTTACGCTTAAAACTCCCCGTTTCCCGCACTTGCTACAGAAAAGTTGTTTCCTACCTCTGCACGCCCTTGTGTCATGTCCTGGTTTCCCGCAGGACCAGCAGCATGTCGCGGAGTCGTATCTTGGGTGTATCTTGGTCGTTTCTCCTACCTTGGTCTGTTCCCTGTTCGCGAAATGTGTTACTGGTTTCCGCCTATTGTCGCTCGTGCTTGGTTCTGGATAATTGGTACTCCGGTATGTGTGGGTGAACCTGTCGGGTTTATTTGTCGCGTCTTGTGCTTTATATGCCGCCTGGTTGCTGTATTGCGTGGCTGCGATGTTTTCATAGTCGGCGGCTAGTTTTATCAGTCCCGGTAAGTCGTTATAGTCTTGTTTTTGTATGTAAAGTTTATACGCTCGCTGCATATTTTCGTGTATCCGGTGTAGCTGCTCTGCTTCGGACAGTTTTGTGTATCGCCTCATGAGCGTTTGTAAATCGGTGACGTACTCGGTGAATTTTTCCTGGAATGTCTGTTTTCTCGCCACGATCCGTACGATAAGGTCGTCTTCGTAATTCCCGGGGAAGTAATACAGCTTAAATGTTTCCAGAAATTCGTCCCAGGTTTTCCAGGACCCGGCGTTGTTCCTGTACCACATCAGGGCTCTTCCCTGTAGGATTCTTGGTAGCGCCCGTAGTATTTCTTCGTGATCTACGTCGCATGCTTCGATAAGTTCTTGAAGTCTTTCTAGAAACTCCACGGCGTTGTCTGTACCTCTAAACGATAGGTTCCATTCCCTTATTAGTTTTGAGATGGTACTCGCCTTTTTATCTTGTTCGTTGTCGGTCATTCTTGGTGGATTTCCCTTGCGTGGCGTCTGGAAGTCCTCGGTTTCGTCTGTCTCCTGGGTGACAGGCTGTCTTATTTGG
Source organism: Eudemis profundana (assembly GCA_947034925.1). NCBI lineage: Eukaryota > Metazoa > Arthropoda > Insecta > Lepidoptera > Tortricidae > Eudemis > Eudemis profundana. Next base: position 20,238,293 of record OX344803.1, read on the forward strand.
TCAACGGTGTCGGACGGTGAAGCTTTTGTCTCGGTTTCGCCAGACGACGCGGTTTTCTTTATGTCTTCGGCGACTAGCTTCCTTATTTGTTCTACTGTTAAATTTTCGGTTGGTAAACCCCTTGTTTCCGCTTCACTCATTAATTCGTTTCTCTTTAATCGGTAAATCCAGGAGGTGGGCATTCGCAATTATCTGAGGGCCTAGTTCTAGCCTAAACCACTATTTAAGGAATTTGTTATTTAAGAAAAAAAACTATATCGGTAGCACGGAATCGTTACACTGAAAAAAACGTTATACGGAATTGTTAATCTGTAAAAAAGAAATGGTTATAGAGGCACGTTAAACTGAAAGAAAAGGTTATTAGACAAACCGTTAAGCTGAAATAAAGTGATTATTTATGGCACAAAACAAAGTTATTCGGTTATATTCTTTCTAAGAGGTTTTATATTTTATTTCTCTCTTTATCTCTGATTTTATCGAGCTGTATGACTCGCATGTGAGTCTTTTAGTTGGGCGCCAAATGTGATGTGGCGTTTAGCCACTGTCGCATATTCCTCAGCCTAGCTCAGACTTGGAGGATTTTCCTAGTTAGCTCAATCGGGATATCGAAGATAAGGAGATGAAATATAAACGCAACGGTTACAAAAATAACAAACTGAAAGTTTTATTTAAGCTAAAAACGTATTACACTTAATCTGTCGGCCAGAGGGGCCCAAAACATATATGACGCCGTAAGGGCGTTTTTAAGTTTCGCTTAGCTGAAGGCTTACTACTGAAAAGTTATGTGTGATAGAGTTCGTCGGCTGAAAGCTTATGGCTGTAAAACTACGCGGGATATCGTTCGTTTAGCTGAAGGCTTATGATTCGAGACGGTATGCGGTATACGGAATTTCAGGCGAGTCCTGAAATGCACTTTACGGGAGCAGAGCGGTAGCGGTTTAAAAAGTCCTGTAGGACGTTCGGTTACGATCGCGAAGCGGTATCGGTTAGTATCCTGAGGGGACGTTATGGATACGGGAGGAAGAGGCACGTGATGGATACGGGAAGTGGATGGGAATCGTCGCGAGCGCGTGGTAAACACGCCGCGCCTAGGATACGGGAAGTGGATGGGAAGCGTCGCAAGCGCGTGGTAAACACGCTGCGCCTAGGATGCGGGAAGTGGATGGGAAGCGTCGCAAGCGCGTGGTAAACACGCTGCGCCTGGGAAGGTAGGGACTGCACTTGTCCGCTAGACGTCCGTTCGCCGGCGCGTCGAGTGAGCAAATGCTCTATGTGCACGGTCCGCTTTTATAGATACGGTGGCTACCGCTCGCCCGCGCAAACCCCGCCCCGCGGCTGACGTCACGCGCGCCCCGTTCTCGGCCGTTGGCTGGCGGTGACTTGTGCGCCGCGATGCTGCCGCCCGGCGCGCCGCGACGCCGGTTGATGCTCGCACCGCACAGGCGCAGGTCGGCGCTGTGTAGGCGCTCATTATAAACTTGACACGATTTTGTCTAGATTTCATTACTTTTTAGAGATAAACAAGCAGCTCCATCGAGACTTGGCTAGTTTTTTACAGAATGTTTTTGATGGGATACCAGGTTACGGATACTAAGTATAAATACCTTATACTGTCAAATCGAAAATCGATTGATTTATTTGTAAACCTTACCTTACCTTTATGTTTTTCTCGATGACCTTACATTGCAGGTCATCAAGAAAAACATAAAGGAAGTGTTGTATATTTTAATTCAATATAATCGTATTACTACTTACAAAAATACTGTATTTTTTTCTAATAAATCTTAACTACTTATATTACATATCCAAAATTCATTAAATGTGTTTGAAAGTTTTCATTACTTATTTACGTATTACATATCCAAATTTCATTCTATCTGTTCACGCTTTAATTATGAAAATAAATTAAAAACCAACTATATTATTTTAACGACGCCCTGTCTATTTTATTCTGCGCTCTATGGGAAAATTGGGAAACCTACAGGAGTTTAACGCCATCTACCGGCAGGCGTGTTTATTTCGATCGCGATCGCAAGCCGAATGCAAACAGTTACGCTTCTCGCCGCTCACTTGTGAATAGCGCTGGGAGCAATTAGGCGGGGCTAGGGGATGGGCCAAAATCCTGAATCCTCAAGGGCATTTTGCTGTTGACAGCGTCTTAAGTATGTTAAACTCAACAAAACTAATTTGGGATCCTGTAAGTCAGGGCAGATAAGCTTATCACAAACTCGAAGTTTCAAGGGCCTACAAGACTGACGCACGTATAAAGCAATTACTAAATGCTTTATAACCTTATTCTTTAACGACGTAAGTATCTTTAAATATACTTTTTTGCACTCTTAGGAGAAGTTTTCACTGTATACGATGCTGGTGAGGCTAGTTTTTTTTTTAAATATGATTAAGAAATGGTTTAAATCGTATTCGGTTAGTTAGAGCCTGTTTACTCATGAGATTTGTGGCCATAGCGAGTAAGCCGAAATGAGCGAGGTTTATGAGTTGACAAAGGGGGTAGCATCAGCGTCTTTTTTGCTAGTTCGAAAATAACTCTAGTACGGTCAGCTGCAGAGAAAAGGTACCTCCCTGTTACTTTTTTCTGTACCCACCATTTAGTTTAGTATCTGATCTTCGTGAAATTTGGGTACCTAATCCTTTTTTTGTTTGATCAGGTGCGACCACCCTACGAGTGACAGATAGCAACCCTTGAACTGATTCTGCTCGTTTGAATTCAGGTATTCTGATGGCCTCAACTGCTCTTCCACCAAACTTTGGAAGAAGGAAAAGAAAGAACCGCTATTTCTGTTCACCACGAACTACTAGTAGGTAATATTTAGTCACTTCTTATTATTCTTATTCTAAAGACGAACAAGTAGTCCAATTCGAACGTTAGGAGCGCGGGACACGTATTCCCACAGACGAGCGATAGCACGTCTTTGTGAGTGCGATTAATACTGGAGTATTTTTACGCATTCATAAAACTTTGCTCGTAGTGCGTTCGTACACGGCGCGCACACATTCAAGCGCGCGATGTACCTTTTGTAGGAAGAAAAATTACTGCTATTATACCGTGTTTTATGTTAATTTAATGTTTTTTGTCGTCGACTTCTGTTATCAAATTTTCAAAGAAAGTAAAGGCCGCTACGTTTCTTTTCAGGGCGAACTACTAGTAGGTTACTAGTAGTTCGCCTAAATAGTCACAATCGTTACAGCGAATTTGCGTCGGTGCGGTACGGCCCCTATTATATAGTCTGGCGAGCCTTGAAAGCCTAAGCTAAGCAATTACTCAGCGAATCTTATTTAGACAAGTTTCGCTTCACTCGGGGTGAATAGTAAATGTGAGACTGTATCGATCTTCTTATCTTTATCTTACTTTTGTGATTTTAACATAAACGCTTGAGCGTAATGGCAGATTGCATACCTCTTTTTAGGGTTCCGTAGACATTTTTTTTTTTCAGAATGTATCAACGTGTGGTACATAGTTCGACAGCTCTTTCACTTTAAGTAATGTTTTTGATTAAGTGAATACCTTTGGAAATAATCGCTCCGAAAGTTGTCCCCCCCCCCCCCCCCTCTATCTTCTAAACCGTGTGTCCGAAGAATATAAAAACAATAACAAAGAGAACGCTTAATTAATACTTTCAACGAAAATAATTTTCAACATGATCGGATGAACCGTTTTGAGTTATTGCCGATAAACTGCGTTTCTCAACAAAAGGACTTAATTGCTATGAAGATACGCTCTTTTGTTGTTGTACTTTTTTTACATCGTATTTTTACCTTATAGTTACGGCTATGGAACCCTACCCTGAGCATGGTCCGACATGCTCTTGGCCAGTTATTTTATTTTACTACATCCTGATGTTGGTTGTCAATTTAACAGATATAAGGAATCTCATGACGGAGATTGTTCTCGCTCGACTTATGGGAATTCTTGACGAGAAGTGAGCTAAATTTGGACTGTCACGTAATCTCGCTGGAAAGGAAGTTATTTTTAGAAGCAATGGGGTCTCTTACGAGTACAAGTTTTAATTAAACTCCAACTCTCTGTGTTTGTGTACGTAAACGTCGCACGACATTGCAAGTATGACAGTTTCAAACAAACAATTTCTACGTAGGTTCTAGTTTTAGTAGCTATTAGTTAAAGGCATTATTATAATGGTTAAAATATATAGCTAAAAAAGGTTATGATATGATTGATGATACGTTTAAAGTTTTAAACATACATGAACAAGTTTTCATTTTTATTTTATCAGAATTACATACCACATTACATTTATTGACGTAAAATAACTTTTAAATAATACATGTTAATTTTTATGATGCCCACAGAAAAGATGCGAACACTAACTCATAATTAAAACGTATGAGCCACCGACACTACATGAAAGTGATTTATCGTTTCTATGCTATCACCATATACAAACAATTCAGTGGATCCTCTTGTATCCATTAGCTCACGGATGATTGCGAATCCATGTTTTATGTGTCAAGTTGAAAACAAAGATATCGCGTGCGGATAGCGCATCTGACACACAGACACGCCAACTACACCTGTTGGCCGTTTATTTATTTATTTAAAGAAAGTATGGTAATGGGTCACAAAGATTCCAGAAAATAAGCGTCTTTCCTTTGGACAATACACAGTTAACGGCGTGGTTAAATATTTTGATGTCTTTATCTTTAAGGTCTAAAGTACTACTGCTACTATTGCGAGCCTGCCATCCTAATTTGATGACAAATATTGAAGAACCCTGTGATGCCCCGGCCCAATCGACATCGGGTGCAAGCACTATTGCATTTATTTTATACATAGACAACACGATAACATTAAAAAACCCATAATTAAACTGAATTTACAAATAAATCCTAGTTTTTATTATAAATCTCCAATACCGGTACTGATACCGGGATCCCGGGATTGGGACCCAATACCGGTTTTCAAAACCGGTATTGCATGCCCTACTACTATGTAGTATGTACATGCCTACTACAAGTAGGCAATAGGCATGCGCTAGGCAGGGGTCACCAAATGGCGGACTGCGGTCGGGACCGCCGACCTATTTTGTGCGGGCCTGTAGTAAAGTAACTTGTGTGCGTGTGGATTGAGTGAGCACCCTTCTGAAATAAAAAAAAACATCCTGTTCATTTAGTAAAAGTTCTAAAACAATTGTAAAACTAAATCTCTGTATTTGTAAAAAGATAAATCAAAAGATATAACCTTTAACGTGTGCTCACTCAGTTCTCACAAACTACCAACGAAATCAGGGAATGTATTCATTTAACATATAATATTTATATACGATTTTTTAGTAAAACCTGTGCTAACTTACCTTTATAATTTGTAGATCACCTAGTAACGTATTTAAGATTTTACAAATAATTTCTTATGCTCACTCAATCCGCACACTTTCGAAAACCCGATTTCTGATGAAAAAACTGAAGATTTAAACTGCTATATATGTGTATATTTTAGTAAAACTAATCTGGGAATTTGTAAAATACAAAACGAACCACTAACGTGGCAGGTTTTTGGATAATAAATGTTTGTTAATGCTCACTCAGTCCACACGTTACAAGTAAGTTAAAAATGTAAATATCTCAATATTTGTAGTATTACATAAACTATAAATTACTTCAACTTTTAGTAATTTTTTTTACTAAATATCCACCATCTAATATTTTATATTAGTTGTCTGTTTTTAAAGATATTCAATTGCAATTTTTCTAATGTAAGTAGATCGATTAGGTTGACCACACTTTATTATATTATGGTCATATCCATGAATTAAATTTTAAAGTAAACAATTGTTTTGATTAGGTTAGTACATACTTATTACAATTAAGAGTTACCTGATCCGTAATTATTACCTTTCATTTACTGTAAAAGATTGAATCCGAGATCAAAAAATAAAAATAAAATATCTTTCAATCTCAAAGTGACGTACCAGGGGTAGTAACCTTTTTGATCTCATATTAGTACATTGTGCACCGAGGGTAGTAAGAAGGGAATTACTAACGAGAGTCTGTTAGAAGCCCGACGCCGTAGGCGGAGGGCTTTTAATGACTCGAGTTGGTAATCCCCTTACTGCCCGTGATACACACAATGTTTTTCATCACATTTGCGAGGAAAAAAAAAATAAAACATAAATAAACTAAACGCACCCGCTAAGAGACAACTTCAACTGTCAACATTTTCGTGACTTTTTCAATATAGTCTTCCACAGATAATGCTAAGAACTGCGTTTAGTTTTTAAACTTGACAGGCAATACCGCCAGATTGTATCGATTTTCATAATAAAATTTTAAAGTAAATTAAATTAATTGCATTAAAATAATTGCAAAATTTACTGAAATAATAGTAAAATATACCATATAAGTTTTATATACACTAAAATTGGTTTTGAAGTCAAGTTTTGAAGATGTGAAATAAGCCTTGGCTGATTTAAAACCTCCTTAGTCTGAAATGACGTACGAGTAGGTCCTATATTTTAAAACTAAACTCATAACTCCCACGGGAGTTATAGATTTTCATACAGTTTTTCCTCCCGTGGGAGTTATAGATTTTTATAACCCACGGGAGGTAAATCGGCTCGAGCTGGTCTATAAGCCCGCGTGTTAAACACCCTTTACGAGCAAGTGTGATGAAAATTTTTTAAATGAACTGTATTTTGGATATGACCATAATATAATGAAGTGTGGTCAATCTAATCGATCTACTTACATTACAAAAATTGCAATTGAATATCTTTAAAAACAGACAACGAATATAAAATATTAGATGGTGGATATTTAGTAAAAATTTTTACTAAAAGTTGAAGTAATTTATAGTTTATGTAATACTACAAATATTGAGATATTTACATTTTTAACTTACTTGTAACGTGTGGACTGAGTGAGCATTAACAAACATTTATTATCCAAAAACCTGCCACGTTAGTGGTTCGTTTTGTATTTTACAAATTCCCAGATTAGTTTTACTAAAATATACACATATATAGCAGTTTAAATCTTCAGTTTTTTCATCAGAAATCGGGTTTTCGAAAGTGTGCGGATTGAGTGAGCATAAGAAATTATTTGTAAAATCTTAAATACGTTACTAGGTGATCTACAAATTATAAAGGTAAGTTAGCACAGGTTTTACTAAAAAATCGTATATAAATATTATATGTTAAATGAATACATTCCCTGATTTCGTTGGTAGTTTGTGAGAACTGAGTGAGCACACGTTAAAGGTCTTTTGATTTATCTTTTTACAAATACAGAGATTTAGTTTTACAATTGTTTTAGAACTTTTACTAAATGAACAGGATGTTTTTTTTTATTTCAGAAGGGTGCTCACTCAATCCACACGCACACAAGTAACTTGTATAAGTACGTAATTAAATAAATGATTTAAGGAACTCAAGTAGAAAAGCACGGATTTTATTATTAAAACCGGACCCCTGAAGGTACTAATGGGCTATTCGTCAAAAATATGTCTGCGGTCACCTCATTTGTCTGTCCCTTTTTCATACTAAATGCACGGAGACAGATGAATGAGTCGCAGACATATTTCTGAAGAATAGCCCTAATCGGTGATCCCTGCGCTGGGGAAACCGATTATTCTTCGCACTAAATTGAATTCTATCGACATAGAGTCGCGCACTAGAGTTACTGACACTGAAATAATTTACGGGTCCGTGTAATACATGAAATAAAGTAAACTTACTCACTAATAAGGAAAGGTAAACTGTCCGGCTCCAATTTGATTTATTTTGATATATGTTGAATGTTTGATGTATGTGAAATATTTGATGAAAATAACAGACACGTATTTTTCTTTAGCTGCTCAATCTCAACCTATTGGGACAAACGGACCTCCAATGTACTGAAAAGTGACTAAACCCTCCAACAACTACAGAAAAAAAATTCAAGCAAGTTGCTAGTCAATTACTGGTTTCATATCATGTTTGAGAACGAAAAAATAATAAGCACGTGTTTTGTTATATCAGCTCAAACTCATATTTTCCTAAAATAAAACGCCCTTCAAAGTTTGAACCTATTTGGGGGTTAAACATATATCAAAATAAATCAAATCAGAGCCGGACAGTTGGGTAACGTTCCTTGTAAGAACAGAGGTTTTCACAATCAGTTAGTTTTTATTCCAGCACAACAATGTTGCGACTATGTCATAGTCCCAATTTTCGATTAAAACAAGCGTACAACAAACAATAGAATTTATAGATTCGTCGAATCGTTTTCTTTTATTAAAATTCTTTGAATTGTAAATTCGACCGCCAGCATTGAATAATTAAATCACGCCGAAAGCAATATAACACAGATATTTTCGATAATTAAACAATATCTGGGCCACTAACATCAATTCGCATAGTAAAATATGGGTTTCGACCAAAATAATACAACACCCACGTTATAAAAACAGGTGTTGAATCGATTTACATCTCATAACATAGTTCGCAAAGAAATATCTCTATGAATTTTTTAATTGATTTTCTACCGTTAAAAGACTTGAACTTTGACATTTCAGACTACTTTATATAGTGAAATTGATTTGAGTTAGGATTCAAACAAAGTTCATTATTAAACATAACCTTAAAATAACATTGTTTATAAAAAAAAAATATAAAAAATTAAAAATTTATAAGTATAAATGCCTGCTTCTCACACACTCACAAATCGGTTCATCAGTTGGAACTGACTAGTTCGCCGTCAATACAGTCTCTAATATAATTTATAGCCACCGCATTCACGTCAATGGGAGTGAAATTACGGCCCGGCTGTAAGCTCCGTTCCTCCCGTAAACTCATGCTTTCTGTTCCCACTCACCGTTCTGGCTCAATGACAAATTCTTTCACTGTACAAGCGATTCGGCTCTGGAACGATCTCCCCTTGTGTATACGAGAAGCTCAAAGCAAATTCTCCTTCAAGCGCATGCTGCGCAAACATCTTTTCGAGAATCTACAAAACTAAGACTCTTTATAGTAGTTTAGAAGCAGGTACCATATATATTTATTTTATTTTATATATGTATATATTTATATGTATATGTCCATATATAATGTATATAGTTTATTATTTTAACCGACTTCACGTACAATTTGGTTGTAAATTAAATCCGCATCTATAATGTCTCTGTTTACCCTGATGGTCGACTGGTAGAGAATGCCTTACGGCATTAAGTCCGCCATTTGTACTTTCTTGTATTGTGCAATAAAGTTTAAATAAATAAATAAATAAATAATAAATTACCGATCTAATAAGATTTTATATATATGTAGATCTAATAAGTAAAACTAAAGAAAAACACATGAAAAATAGAAAACACGTGTTTTCACAGAGATAAGACTAGAGATGTGTCATTCCCGGAAACCAGGGGACGGATACCGGTATTTTCTCCGTTCTTTTCGTGTTTTGGTTTATTATTTCATTTTTAATCGGACAATCTAATAATACAGTCATTACTTAAATACATTATTGAGCCCTACATAAAAAGCATAAAATAATTCAAAATATTGGGCTATTTCGGGGTTTTTGACCGGTTCCGAGGCCTGCCGGAAACGTTACTAGGGATGTAACGATACATAGTTTTGCCGATACGATACCGATACCAATATATTGTAGTAAATAATCGGCGATACCGATACCGATATCTTAGCTAAATAATGAAGTATGAACTTCAGATATTTGTGTAGTGTGGTGTACTTTCCGAACGTAATTAAAAAAAAATAATAAATCCCCGTTCTACACGCCAGGGGGCGACACCACACACTGACACATGATACTGCATCTTTTGTATAACACAGTAACGTTAAGTCGAGTTATAAAATATAAATAACTAGCATATTAAACAAGATCTTTTATTTATATAAAACATTACATGGCGCAGCCGAAGAGAGAGGAGCGATCAATCCAGCAAGAATAAGGTATTTAAGCGGCAAGATCTCAATTCACGCTAACTGGAAAAGCTCGCATGGGATCCGCCATTTTATCAAAACATTAATATTAAAATAAAAGTGAAAATTTTAATAATTAAGCATGAGTGAAGAAGAAACAGAATTAAAAATGAATAACATGTGTGCTGTGGAGTACAAAATGCCGCATGGACTCAATTTAGAGGACATTGAAAATTGTTGGCCACAATGGCAACGGTTTAAATTATCTTTCCGAAATTTTGTGTTGGCGGCGGGATTTGAGAGGTTGTCGGAGGCCAGAAAAGCTGCCATTTTGATAAATTGTATAGGACAGCAGGCACAAGAATTATACTTCAACGTGTTGAAAACAGAAAATAAGGACAAACTAGAAGAAGTGATAGAAATTTTTGACAACTACTTCAAGCCAAAACAGAATGAGGTTATCAATAGCTATAATCTTAATAAACGTAATCAAGAGGAAGGTGAATCTTTCGATTCATTCTACACTGCAATAAGGAAATTAGCGGAAAACTGTAACTTTGGTGACCGTAAGGATAGAATGCTGCGGGACAAATAATAAATTAACAAAATAGTCATTGGAGTGAAAGATCAAAGAACACAGCAGAAACTTCTGGAGATAAAAGACTTAAGTCTGGAAAAGGCTGTCGACATCTGCCGGTCAGCGGAGCTCTCCAGAGAATTTGTGAAGACGCTCAACAAGGCGGAGGTGCATGCAGTGCAGGCTGGTTCTGAGCGGGCAGTACACCAGCAGCAGCATCCTAGTAAAGCTAAGTATTTTAATAACAATAAGAAAAACTGGTCTCATCATAATATAAGTAATAGCAATAGAAATGGATGTTTATTTTTTTTAATTAAGAACCAAAGATTTAATTAACATACTAATTATCGTTGTACAAGATAATAGACCACTACATAAATTACGTCAGTAATTGAAATTACTTTTTGCAGATTTTTTTTCATACAGCAAATTCTTTTCGCGCAAATTTCTGACTTAATTTATGTATTGGTCTATTACCTTGTGCAATGATAATTACTATGTTAATTAAATCTTTGGTTCTTAATAAAAAAAAAATTAATTTTGAGTTGACAATTTATTTATTTTTACTTTACACTTTCAAGGTTGACTCTCTGGTAAATATAGCCAGTAGTCATTGCCATTAGTTATAATAAGGACATACAAATATCTAAATTATTATTTAGCTAAGATATCGGTATCGATATCGGTATCGCCGATATTAACTACTTTATATCGGTATCGTATCGGCAAAACTGTGTATCGTTACATCCCTAGTTATAAACACACCGAATGTTGCTATGAATAAATGACAATGGCTATGACTCTCTCAAAGGTTAGCTAGAAAAGATCCCTTATAAGTTAATTTCTTATGTCATTGACTTACTTTATCCTTATATGTGTAATAAAGTGTTCACATACATACACAGCAATGATCAAATAACCTTGACTATACCATAGCAGATAACATGATAATTACAGGTTTTATTTCTATTTTTATCACCCATGCTTCATACATCGGCTTCCTCATAGATACATGTATTTACTTGATTATGATACGAAATACGATTTTTTCTACTCCTGTACTGTTATCTGTCTTTTACTTGGTCACGAACACTAATATAAGAACATATATAATATGAGTTCAGAGAAGTCTATACTCTATTCCCCATAACAGCACTAGTGTCGTTATAGCCACTTTACGTTATTGCTAGCAACCACAGACTTCTAAATCTAGGTTAAACTGAGGTCAAGGATTAAGCGCTCAATTTTAACTTTACGGTAAAAATGCACAACTACCAACTTAACAAACAATTAAAATCCTACGGCTTTTAAGAAAAACAAAACTTTCTGAACTAAATTCATTGATGCCAACATAAAAACAAAAGTATTTTTAATATATTCACTGCGTGTCAACTTCATTTAAAAAATAAAAAGTTTACCATAGACACATACTGACAGTCATACGTCATATTTGCCTTCTTTGCAGGTTATGCCTTGTTTGTATTTTATAATTTTAAAACCTGTCGTAGAAAAAGTATTGTATGCAAAGTTGTATAATTAAGTCAAAAAACGCTCATTGCGTCTCTATTTGCGATACTCGCCGCATTCGCGGCTCGTATCGCAACTCACGCAATTCGCATTTTTTGAACCTTCTTATACAACTGTTGCATAAAATACTATTATGATACGAAATAGTTAAATTGAATAACAGTTCTATCAGTGACATTGAAAATGTCCCCTATGGATGAAACTGTCTGAAAAACTATGACTATGATACTCAGAAGCAAGTATGATATATGCTCGACTTGGCCCCCAGATACACTAACGGACAATGAATTTGGGTCATTTTCTAAGCGTACTGCTCAAAAAAAACCAATAGTGTAATAGTACTCTATGACACGAGAGGAGCACGGACAAAGCGCGGGTTGCAGGTGCGGTGCGGTGTTCCACAGGGGCCTGTTTTGGGGCACTTCCTATACAAAACAAAATACGATTTTCCAGGAAAACCCCATTCTTGGGGTGATCGTCGCCATAGTAAAAAAATCAACGTATTGCCAAGGTCTATTAACTGACACATTTCTCCTGGTTTTGGGGGCACTGCCCATACAAATTTGCCCATGGTCTTTTGATGCTAAAGTCGAATATTAACTCTTTTTTCGTTTTCATGGAGAACCCACCGACTCGACACCTAAAGTCGACTGTATCACGCTGATGTCGACGTGACGTCTGAGACGCCCAAAGGCTTTTCGGCTCAACGCGTCTAGTCGCCGGATTCACGTCATTTGGCACGTAATATATCTAGCGCTAGACGGGCGTTAAGATTACTGATGCATCTGTTATCCGTCGTCCTTACATAGGGTTACCAATGTTACCATTTGTCATAAAATGACTGAGATTTTATTATTGTCGAAATGGTGACCGGAGTAAGCAAATGCCAAGATTTTTCCTGAGTAGGGTGTGCAGAGCCGGGAAATTTCAGTATGGCAGCACCGGAAATACCCGGTTCTCTCATACTAAAAATTCCCGGTTCTGCACGCCCCGTTCCTAAGAATCTATTTTATTGGTACCAGCCAAATGCAAAAACATGCATCGAAAAAATCGCTTCATAAATATGATACGAAATTCTTATTGTCACTGCAGAATGTCCTGCAGGTATGTCCAAACATATTTTTGAGCATTTGTATGCACCTATAACTTTACACTTGACTGTACTTCGGGTTACGCGATTTGGTTGGACAATCTTCAGGGTCTTATCACACTGGCGATTTGCGAGCGTGTTTTCATACAAAACTTGTTGCGGCGAGTTCGAAATCTGTATGAAAACACGCTCGCAACTCGCTCGCAAATCGCCAGTGTGATAACGCCCTTATAAAGAAACGGAACAAATTGGAACAAATAATCCGCACGTGTATGGGCAGATATTGGCAATATGGAGACATTTATTCAAATTAGTTCGTAGGCGGATCGCTTCGCCTAGACACCGCATAACTAGCCACGCACTGTCTTGGGTTCGGTTACTCGTGTGCGAGTGACCGGGTAGGAAAAGAGGATCGATTGAATGAATACTTTACACGATTTTTATTGTAGCATTAACGACTGCTAACGAAAACTTAATATTTTATTAGAAGAGAAAAATTTAAAAATTATATGTCTCGGGCAGGATTCGAACCTGCATCTCCTCGGCTATCCGGGCCAAACACAGCCCAAACAAATCAAAGCACAGGCAAATCCTGCCCGAGACATATAATTTTTCAATTTTTCTCTTCTAATAAAATATAACACTTTACACGTTCGAAATTGAAATTTGAAATAATTTATTTCTGCAAGTAGGCCTCAAGGGCTCCTTCAAATGTCTGATTCTTTTGCGTTCACTGCGTTATGCTACATAAGTAACTTGCGCGGATCGGATCTTTCATTTAATGCGGCGCTCAAAATCTTAGGTATCCTGTAAGTGTTAGACACTGAAACGCTATGCTATACTATATAGCCTATTTACTTTTCTAATGCTGGGCAATGACATCACTTTTCTCCCGCCACTTCTCCCTATCTCCAGCCAGGTTTTGCTATTTTCGAAACTATCTCCGTTGTTGCACCATCCTTCTTGTTACCTACGATTGCATTTGTTTTTTACATCTAAACAATAAAGATAAACATTCTGGCATCATATCGCTGGCTCAATATTACAGGGTTATATTATATATTTCCCTTTTAGCGAATTGAAATTTTAACATTTTCACAATGACGCAAAGTTTAATTTTAACTACCTTGAATTGTAACTTAGAATTAGAATCCTGTATTATTGAGCCAGTTAAATGACTTATACTCAGCTAACTGCTATGGAGTTGTTATAGTACTTAGTTTGCCGGGGTTTTAGGTAAGCGTAAGAGTAAGTAAACCGAGTAGGCAAGTAAAGTTGCGGTAAATTACATTGCGGATCTGGAAAGGTCGATTGACCCCCCTATGCCTGGTCAGTCCACTATGAACTGCTGCTCGCCTAACTTTACTCGCTTACTCGCCGGCGGTGGGACCAGTGCCTTAGACATAGGACGGCAGAATTGTACTTTGTACTCGAACATACTATATTGTTCAGTTGTGAGCACCCTTGAGTACAATATGTTAAAACATAAATTAGCAAATTAAAATGTGCTGTTTACGTCTAACCTTGCATGTCGATTTGACTTTCAACTTCAAAAGTCAGTGATTTTTAATTACCTTATTATCTTGAACATTAACTCCTTAAAATATCAAGGTGATGATATTTAAAGTCACCGAATTTGTTCCAAGTCCGGTATTTATTGTTCTTTATTTCAGTTCCAAATCTGTGTTAAGGTTAGGTTTATTGTAATTAACCGACTTCAGAAAAGGGTTCTCAGGTCGTCGGAATCTTTTTTTATGTCTGTAACATTCAAAGCGCCATATTTGGGCATTTTTACTTTAAAGTGTATGGTTAGGTGAAAATTAAGCTATGGTTAAATTCCGTCTAACCTAACCTGTCAGTCGGTGACGAAATATGTATATGGAGTTTGACACTAATCGTCAGTTTTGTCCTGTTAACTGTCAGTTAACAGGACAAAACTGAGATATGTTACTGCACACACCTTTCACATCTTTCACACACCTTTGTGCCTATCCTATAAACATAGCAGGGGCCTGCAAACTTTTTTTGAAAAGGGCTACATTCTGCACCTTTAAAAATCTCACACGGGCCACACGACATGGTCGATTACGGAATTAGATAGTACATTACATACCACATGTGAAAACATATGATCTGAGGCTTTCTTATTTACTGGCCAAGGTTTGTATACTATTTTTCTGTTCGATGGAGCCAGAAAGCAGCATCTTTGTTTAGCGCAGGGGCCGGCAAGGTGACGCTTTCCGGCCGAAGGCCAGAAAAAAAAATCCGGACTATGGACTCTTCCGCGGGCCGGATTTGGCCCACGGGCCGTAGTTCGGAGACCCCTGATCTACAGTAGTAAAGGTGTGTTGCAATATATATGACGTTTTGAATGTTACACAAATAAAGATTCCGACGAACTGAGACTAAAAACCTCATTTTTTGAACTCCGTTATTTACAATAAACCTAACAATAACACAGGTAACTCGACCACAGCTGGACCGATATGGAATAGTACATTGTGTATCTAGGGCGGTAAGTAAGAAATTACAAACGAGTGTTTGTTATAAGCCCGAGGTGAAACCAAGGGCTTTAATAACACGAGTTTGTAATTCCTTTACCGCCCGTGGCACACACAATGTTTTTCATCACACTTGTGAGGAAATCTTAATAAAATAAGCTTACTTTTCGACCCAGTATGACAAGAAAATTTTAAAACAGACAGTGACATTTGTCACATATGTCCATAGACAATGCGAACGTCAAGTCACGTTCGGAAACCATAGCGGTAACGGCCATTTTAGTTGATTTTATATTTGCAAAATAAAGAAATACATTATTTAAACATTTAATTAATGTTACCGAAATATGTGTTTATATGTATTTGCAATTACAGTTATCTTTAAATAAATATTTCAGTGATAAAAGTTAAATAAGTAAGTTAGTGTTTCCTTTGAACATGACAAATAAGAGTAAAACAGAAACAGCGTTTCAAATTTAAAAAGAAAACCATTACGCCCTAGGGCGTAATAGGCCATTTACGGCCCGCAGAACCTACGTGTAATGACACCATTTTCGAGCAAGTGTGATGAAAATATTTTTTTAGCTCGGTCACCGTTTAAAACTCATACAAAATTATCATAATTGTACTTTAATCAGAATCTGATATTATCAATACTTTTGTTTATGTTATAATCTCGTTTGAAAAGATTTCAAATTTTAAAGTCTTTAAATTATCATCCCATGTTTATACAGTAAATGGTTTGTGCTCGATGAGTCAGAAGTCGAAACCAGTTTCTAACTAGGCATTCTAATTAGGAACACCTTTGCAGTCAACTGTCAATGTCGCGGCACTTGCCATTTTGTGGGCATAGCCGACATGCGTCTTTACACAAACGAGTTGCTTAAATAGTACATTACACAGCTAGGGTGGTAATACAAAGAAAGGCCGAGATCGCAGATGTTTGCGGCCCGAGCTGCAAGCGAGGGACGTAAATATGCGATCGAGGGCTTTCTTTATTACCTCCCGTGTTGTATACATAATTTTATGTCTACACTTGGCCAGAAACTTTATGGCCGGGTGTGGCATAAACAATATAAAAACGCGTTCACGAAAGGGAGTCAACATAGTACATTTATCTAATACATAACACGCGAACACGCGCTAACTATACACGCGCGATCATACAAAATCGTCCTTCGATACGACACTAACATAACAAATGAAACAACACACTGACAATTTCACGACCGCAAATATAATTTATGTTTGTTGACAAGGAACATATTCATAGGATAATATTCTGATAAAATATCAAAAAATTGCTATTAAAAGCCCATACAATCCTATAAACATGTTTGAAATTATACATTTTTTTTAGATCTATTCTTGCTTTGGGATGTCTGTTATCATATATTTCATTTTACAAGTTACCAGCAGTTTATAATTAAATGTATAGAACCGCTTATAGAACGAGTGGAAGTGTTTTTTCTTACCATAAGAAAAGCCACTAAGATCCAGAATTAAGTCAACGAACTAAAACCGGTATGTGGGTCGCATCCATCAAATAGAAGAGGCCATAAAATGCATCCCATATCTCTGCCATGCGATTGGAATTTACGATATTTTTATTCACTAGCTTATTAACTCAGCGCGGGATCCGCGCTTGGAGTAAAGGTCTATTCTATGTTATTTGCGTAGTACACAAAGTATACAAAGTAGCAAAATAAATATGTACGTCGGTACACCAGTTATGTGCATAATACACCGTCTAACCGTTACCGCATCGAAACATTGTATCTGGATAAAGAGACTGGCAATTTAGACATTGGTATTTTACGGACGACTTATAAAACCTATGGCTCAGCTTTCATCGTATGATCGCACCTACATCTATTAATGAAACCAAACTTGAGTTTGCATTTACGTCGCTATAACCGGTTCGACGTTATAAACGGATAAACAGAATCCACTGTCATTCAAGCCAATTTGCCCACTGTAAGATTTTTTACTCGTACTCAGGTAGGTAGATTGGGTATGTTAAGAATAAGAAGTAGGTATTTAGTTTTATTATTTTTCTGATTCTATATAAAATACAAGACTTAACCATAAGATAGCGCCTATACTCCATAGTGAAGTCTCGAATCCTCACTTTCTTCGGACACTATCAAGACGTGGAGCTTTGTCCATTGAGCGCCTGGTGATTCAAGGCAAAGTACTAGACCGAGCGGTAGGTCACCTATGAGGTGGAGACCAAATCAAATCTGCCACAAACTGCCCCTCTGTACAAGAGCACCAGACGCGCAGCCGTCAGAGATGAATTGCGCCGTGTGATTAAGCTTGCCACCGACAGCCACGACCAGAGTGGTCGTGGCTGTCGGTGGCCAAGAGTGTAACGACAAAGAAGAATTTACAGAATATTTATGACGAGGCGTGAAAAGGCAAATAATAGGGTACTTTCCTGACAGATCAAATCAGTTACTTTTTATGAATTGTCAAAACGCTCGGATAGTATGAAGTTTATATGAGAAAAAGCATAATGACGTCATTGTGCTCAAACATCAAATCATCTCCTCATTTATAGCTTTTGGTCTTTTAAAAATCGTTTAAAACGTTAAATAGGTGAATTTTAGTTGATTTTTGCAAATTTTCGAAAGCAGATTTCAAGGCTAGCGTGAAGTAATTTATATTGACTACAGGCAAGTACCCTATTCTTCGCATCAGCTAAATAGCAGCAAATAATAACTATCATTTGGGAAAACGGGTCCGAGTTCCTAGTGGATGAATAGACTACCACTGAATCGGTGAGCTTTAACTTCAGTTACAACGTTACATGATATTTGTGTTAATCGAAGATTAGTATTTTGTAGAAAACTGTGATGTTTGCTGTGACGAGCCTAAGATACGGATGTCGTAAGTACCTATATCTTTATTAGTAAGGCGCAGTAATAACGGTTCGGTTTACGCTCCATGACTTTTTATTATCTGCGAAATTAACATACTCATAATTTTCAGCTAATATAATTTATTCCCGAGCAATATGAATAACAGCTTAAAAAACAACTCAAAATTTCAGTTATCATGTTAATTATTATTATTTGCAATTTTAATACCTTACATACAGTTAAGCCCTAAACAGTAAAAAAAAAACAAATAAATTCGTATTTTTTTACGGCAGTTAGCCTAAATGATATAAATTTCAATGCGGATACAGATCTTAGTTTTTTTTTTCGTACAATAAACAATGAAAATAAAACCGTAGATTAAGTTTTATAATTAGAAGTTGAACTAATTGGACTTCCTGTTTTAAAGTAACACCAAGTTAAGGAAACGAACTACTAAGCGTCAGACGCGGAAACGTCGATAATCCGCCTTCTGTATCCACAGGCGTTGATAAAATAAACGAGTTTATTTAGCGTGACCTTAGGGGCAACAGCGTGTAGCCAGCGTGGAGAGTAGAGGTTAAGCATTATAACCTCAAGTCTAAGGGGTAAAAGATATTGACAGAGTTCATCACTGTGTCTTCACTCTACACGCCTAAGGTAATAATTACCATCTAGGATATTCATTGATGTCATCATCATATGTGTAGTTTTCAGGCAGAAGGTTGTGTGGTGAGTAAAGGTTAAGCATTATAACCTCAAGTCTAAGGGGTAAAAGATATTGACAGAGTTCATCACTGTATCTTCACTCTACACGCGTACGGTAATAATTACCATCTAGGATATTCAATAATGTCATCAACATATGTGTAGTTTTCAGGCAGAAGGTTGTGACAAAAGATATTGACAGAGATCATCACTGTGTCTTCACTCTACACGCGTAAGGTAATAATTACCATCTAGGATATTCATTGATGTCATCATCATATGTGTAGTTTTCAGGCAGAAGGTTGTGTGGAGGGAGAGTACAGGTTAAGCCTATTGATGTCTTCTCTAAGGAGTAAAACGTTAGTGGAGTTCTTTACTACACTTCACTCCACATTGGTAAGGTTAATAACCATCGCTGATATTAGATTGTTGTCATCTGCAAATTTATCGTTCATAGGCACAATTTTGTGTGGAGAGGAAAGGTTAAGCATCTTGACCTCAAGTTTAAGGGGCAAGAGATTGACGGAGATCGTCACTACTATGTTTTCACTCTACACCGTAAGGTAATAATAACCATCACTAATAATCCAATAGTTAATTCATCATTTCCTCACCATAGCCCAGTAAATTTAGATACCGATCCTTACATCTAACGAGGGTTGTCTCAGTGTGCGGTCTATGACAAGGACAAGGACAGCATCCGGTCGGTCAAACCCTTGTCAGTTAGATTATTAAAAAAATATTGTACAAGTATTTTTTCTTTTTTTTTGACAAACAAAAAAATGACGAGGATACAGTGCTTGGAAGTTTGGCGTGACGTCACTCTATGGTACAATTTTCACCTAGGAGTGACGTCACAAGCCCCGACCCCAGAAGTTTGTTGATCTATACCTCTGTCGATTTTTAATCTAAATATATAAAAGGCAAAGTCCGACTGACTCATCAACGCACAGCCCAAACTGCTGAAGCGAAGAACTTGAAACTTTCACGGTAGAATGGTCATATGACGTAGGTGAGAGATAAGAACGGATTTTTTGAAATTCATCCCCTAAGAGGTTCAAATAGGGGTTCAAAATTTGTATGGAAAGACTACGATTTTTTAAGTAAGAGGTTTGAAACTTCGTGATTAGATTCTCCATTACAATAAAAGAAAAGTGATTTCTCCGTTTTTTGCAATTAATCCCCTGACGGGTTAAAATGGGAGTTGAAAGTTTGTATGGAAATTCTGCGATTTTTAAAGTAAGAGGTTTGAAACTTCATTAATAGATTCTTCATTAGAATAGAAGAAAAGTAGTTTCGCCGTTTTTCGAAATTCATCCCCTGAAGGGTTAAAATGGGGGTTGAAAGTTTTATGGGGATTCTAAGATATTGTTAAGTAAGAGGTTTGAAACTTCATGCTTAGATTCTTCATTAGAATGAAAGAAAAGTGGTTACACCATTTTTTTAAATTTATCCCTTGAGGGGTTAAATGGGGGTTGAAAGTTTGTATGGAGAGTGTGCGATTTTTAAAGTAAGTGGTTTGAAAGATCATGTTTGGACTCTTCATTAGAATAAAAGAAAAGTGTTTTTGCCGTTTTCCGAAATTTATCCTCCAAGGGGTTTAAATGGGGGTTGAAAGTTTGTATCGGGACTCTACGATCTTTTTAAGTAAGAGGTTTAAAACGTCATGTTAAGACTCTTTATTAGAATAAAAGGGAACTGTTTTGATTTCACCATTTTCCGAAAGTCATCCTTGAAGGGGTTTAAATAGTGGTTGAAAAATTGTATCGGGACTTTACGATCTTTTTAAGTAAGAGGTATGAAACTTCATGTTTTAATTCTTCATTGTTTTAAAAGAAGAGTATTTTCACCGTCTTTTGAAATTCATCCCCGAAAAGCTTAAATAGGGTTTGAAAGTTTGTATCGGGAATATGTGATTTTAACAATAGGAGATCTAAGACATTATATACATACTTTTTATAATGAGCCAAGAAAAACCATTATTAGCGTTTTCCGTTATTCATCTAATTTAGGAATTAAATACAGATTAAAAGTTTGAAAGACAGAACAACAACTTATAGGTCTAGAAACTTTACATCTGCAGAGGTTCTGAATTCCCTTGAGGGGTTTAAAAGGGTTTAATATTTGCATGGGAAGGTTTGAAACTTTATGTATATTATATTGTTTATTAAATTTAAAGAAAAGTGATTCCACATTTTTTCAAAATTCATTCCCTAAAGGACTAAAGTCGGAGTTGAAATTTGTACAGCTACCTGGGACATGATTTTTAAAGTAGGAGATTTGCGACTTGATATGTAAACCCTTCATTATATGTCAAGAAAATTTTGAATTTGGACAGAGTCATTAACTACTAAACCTAGACGCTTGAAATATGCTGAGCACATTATTTATATACAACGTAAAAAGAATTAAAAAGTGTTTTTTGGAAATTCATATTTTAAAGGTATTCAAGTTTGTGTTACATAAAAATCCTATTTACTAAAAACCAAGTAAATATATCTACACATTTTTAAAAAGTCCTTCTCCTGACTTATCACGTTTCTTCAATAAAAGAAACGTGAATTCAACGTTTTTCGAAACTCATCCCCAGGGGGACAAAAGGGGTTGCTTCTTAGGGGGTAGTTACTGCTTCGTGCAGGGCCAGTTTTACGTGGTTTTGGTAATGTAGAAAGCGGTACTACAATAGTAGCCTGCGGTAAAATAGGTATATGCACCTTTAACCACCCACATGGGTATTCGAATTTCACGCGGACGAAGTCGCGGGTAGAGAATGCAATCTCGCGAGATTGGGGTTCAGGCGAGATCTCGCGAGATTGTGAATATGAATACCGCGAGATCTCGCCAATTTCGAGATCTCGCGAGATTGGCGGTTTTGTATGTTTGTTCTTGCAATAATCACAAATTGTGATCACAATACTTAAATACATTAGGAGAAAAAAAAGGATTAGAGATGTTATGACATAAACATTTATTTTAACGTATTATTTTTATAAACTTTTACGTAATGACGTAGCTAATAATAATCTATCATTTTTCAATAAACTTTCAAGTAGTAAACTTTGGTCTATCACGTATCTCATCAAATAAGAAATAAAATAAACAATCAGTCTTCTCTTCTAACATAAAACAAAAGTCTTTTAATAATAAAATAACAACAACAAGTCAAAAACTAAAATGAAAAATGAATCTCAGTAACTAAGTTGAGTATTAAATATTCTGTGGTTGAGTTGACCAAAATTGAAATATTATTAAAAATTAAAGAAAACTATACCTACTCAGAGATCTATTAGAAATTAAATATTAATTAACAGATATCCTAATAAAATAAAAAGCTTGTTCAATAATCAGTTTGCGTCACACGCAAATGTCACATAGTCGTTATAAACTGTATTCTCCGACATCGTTCGTTATTACACTCTTAAATAACATAGAAAACTCTTTTTTGCATTAATAACCACAAAAACACTCGAACGCAATCACGTTTTCACGTTGACTTGACAACAACTGTTATTAGTAAACGTTTTTATGCTCGAGCGCAATCTCGTTAAACTCGCGAGATCTCGCCAATTTTTCGATCGAGATCAGTCTCGCTAAAAAAGGCCGAGATCTCGCAAAAACGAGATCTCGCGAGAACGAGATTGCATTCCCTAGTCGCGGGCAACAGCTAGTAATTTGATAAACCAAAGAATACGTATCCCATATTTTTCCATAATCTAACTGACGGACTAAATATATATAATATATTTTTAACCCAGTCGTCATCCCTATTGTCAGAAGGCCTCTACGCGTGGCTGCGACTTAACACACCACTGGCAAAATTTCGGGACACCATTGTCCCGTGAACAAGAAAAATCATCACTAAAATTGTATTGATGTCATCTGCAAATGTTGACGGGCAGCAGGTAGCTGTTTGCTGCTTACCTAGTTTTCAATAGGCTAATAGGTATAAATATGCAATAAATTCAAGTTATCTTTATTGACTAGCGGTAATGTGGTTCATTTTGCATAAAACGACACATAAGAGGATGGGTAGATTTATATGTGGCATAAAAGATATCCTTGGGCAAGCCGGTGCAGATTTGACCTACATTTTCCTTAAGAGCTGTAGAATAAGGTGCTTAAATGCTTGATATTAGGCAAGCCGGTAGGAATCGAGTTCTTTGGACGCCACGCTACTAGGAAGAGGTACCACGTACTACTTACTGCTACGATAGACACAGCCTAGGAACCAATGTCAATAAGCAATATATCAACGGATAGGTTTTTTTATATCCAACAACTTATTGTATGATGGAATTCATACACGTGAAGCGTCCTGACATTGTTGTAAGTACACTTATCTTCATTGTTGCTAAATGATAGACTCTGAAAGGTTATTTGCAATCACGCAATGTGAACAGCGATGTGTCGACTTCCGACGCAAGCTAGCAAATGCAGATGAAGATCTTGATACTATCGAATAGCTGGCAATCCCCACGAGGAAATCAACCATTTGAAAACTATGTCAGATACATATACACTTAGGCAACTTATAAACCTTGTGATGTGTAGACGCTTAAAAGTATGATAAGCCGAAAAATCTAACACAAACACAAGCCGGAGTTTAAGTAGTGCTAATAAATTTGATAAAGAATTTGTAATTAGTGCAAATCACAAACAAACCAAAAATAAAGGTAATGTAAGTAGTGTTTCTGCAGAAGTATTTGGAAATAACAATGAAAAAACACAGACCATGTTTAATTTAACTGCATAATCGAGATCGCATTTTAAAAACTTTCGATCTTCAATATTAGGAATATAATACTTCAGTTATAAACATAAGACCGTAGTCAATGATGAGATGCCGCGGGCATGTCTGGAAACGCAATAAACAATAAATACTAATTGTATAAATAAACATACATTATTACCTTGTCACGTATATACCGTGTATACGACAAATAAATCAGGCACGTGAACCTAAAACGCTTCTAAAGGTAAATTGCAATCACGTGATTCACGTGGGTGATGTCAAAAGTAGGTTATATTTGTGTATATGGGCATTTTTATTTTAAAATGTACGGTTAGGCGAAACTTAAGCTATGTATAAATACCTGAAGATATATATATGGAGTGAGTAACGAAACGACCTGTTAACTGCTAGTTAAGGGACATTTTAAAAGAAAATGCCTATAATTTATTACAGATTTTATCTATTTATTCTATTTTATACATATAAGACAATCGTAGCATTTAAGATGTGTTTATAATTTTAAGATTTGTCAAAAACTCAGAATTTGTTGTCTGTTTGTTTGTTTGTACGTGCATCATGCAAAAATTACCGGACTGATTTCCATGAAATTTGATGTACAGGTATATTATGACCCTGGTTAACACATAGAATAAATAAATACAATTGTGGGAACAATCTTACACAAATCGACCTAGTCCCAAACTAAGCAATGCTTGTATTATGGGTACTTTGAATACTAGACGAAGATATACATACTTACTTATATAGATAAATAGATAGAAAACATCCAAGACTCAGGAACAAATACACACGCACATCACACAAATATTTGCCCTTACCAGAATTTAAAACCCGTGACCTCTAGCTTCGTAGGGGGCAGTGGCGTGGTGCCCAGAGAACTCGATTTCCACCGGCTTGCCTATTGTTTAAAGCAGTGGTTCTTAACCGGTCCGCGGACCACTGGTGGTCCCTGGAAGCACCCGAAGTGGTCCGCGAAGCCATCCGAAAAAAATTGTATGTCCTCCCGATACACTAAAGGTGCTATTTCGTTCTTATTCTTTTAAATTCCTTGTTGCAAATAAATGGGGTCTTCATTCTCAAGCCTGCGAAAGATTATTTATATCGCCATTGGTATTATTACTCGGATCCAGTTTGGTCGTTGAGACTTCAGCCAGTGTAGTTAAGTATTATTTACCGGTTTTTATCTTAAATTTATACCGTTATGCAGATTCAGGTATTAAATAAGTATGGCAATGCAGTCGAGAAACAGCTAAAATTATCAAGTTGTAAGCTTAATATATGATAAAATCTCGTACACAGACACACCACTGAAAAAACAGTCACTAATGAAATAACTAGCAAATTTATATTCGGAACTAAATGAAAATGTCAAAGATTTTTTAATCAAACTCAGTTTGACACCTGACATTTTACCTTAACGCCTTTATGTCTAACAAGACAATGGCAATTGTGACACATGTCAGGAGCATACAGTGACATTCGGTTTTTATTTACATTTACATTTGATTTGACAGAACGCACATTGAAATTCAATACCAAATAAAAAATCCTCAAGGTGCACCCAGAAGCGCTAAATCATGATTCGATCATTACTCAAACTCCATTACTTGGTGAAGCCTTGATCGACAAAACTGAAAACGAGGTCGCAGCAATACACGAAGAAACCACAGTTACGTAACAAAAGCTTGTGGAGACATATTCCGACTTCTGATAATTGATAATGATAAAGGTCACGCACACGAACTTGGCATTACTTGGCATACCGAAAAACCGGTGTGTATATATCCTGACGACACCAATAAATACTTCCGTGCCAGAAGACTCAGAAGTGGGATACATATAATAAGATACAATATCTTATTCCAGCGGAACATTCATCGATTATGGTGATCGGAAGTTGAAGTTATTTTAAATATAAGCTTTAGGAACAGATTAACATTAATTTAATAAATGTATTTTGATGAAAATAAGAATCAGTTTAGGTCAAAACAGTCCTATAGAAAAATTAAATTCAACCGTTACTTTAATCAATGTTTTAATATCAACTGACGTTCGTTCGGACGACAGCTGTTAAAACAGGATCCATAAAATGTCTAAATGCGTCGAATCACGCAAATATTTCGTCAATTAAACTCCTACGTATCTGAAAGTAAAAATACCAGGCGAATTTTTAAAGGTAATTTTAAACCCTGTGGTCATTGCTATCTGACCTGGCTATTTTAAGGATATATGCATGTGAGCTAAGTACATCCTTGATCATGCAATAAGACCCTCCCTTTATTAACTGTTAAGCGAAAAAAATCTCTTCACCTTTATACGTTTTCACAAATATGAGTTTATTTCGTATTCTTTCAAGTAAAATTCCTAAAAAATTACGATTCTTTTGAAGCAAATACTTTGCATAATCCTTGCAAGATCCTTATGAATCCTTAGCAACGCTCAAAGTACCAGGGTCGCATAAGTTAGGAGGAGTGCGGCATACCGGTTGCGAATTGGCCGTGCTTACGTACACAGTTCTACATAAGGCTAAATAAAATGCATGACGTAATTTTCAATGCTGTGTGCGGCACGCGAACATGACCGGTTGTGCAAGTAGTAAATATGCACGGCGTTCGCGAAAACCTCCGCGACGATATGGCCTCCTGGTACCGACGAGCGTGTGACGTAGTGGCGGTAATGATATTCTGAGCAAACGTTAAGCTTTATTTTAAGCAAATTTATAATAGTAATTACAATGAAACACAGTCAACGTGAAAATTCAAACTGTAACAGTTAACCAAACAAATATTAGTACCTGTTTTTATTCGTAGCCAGAACATGAAAACCTATTGTACAAAAACCGCAACCAACCATGACATAAGTTGTGGTTAAAAGTAATAAGAAAATCCCACAAAAATAATGAAACGAAATAGGAAAACAGTGATTCTACGTTAGCTTTTTCTGTTTTTCATCAAAACAAAGTGCGCGTTAAAAAGGGATCAAAAGGCTCCAAAATATGTTTTTCCGATGAACTTATTCATGACATTCGTGTAGGTGACGTAGACATTGAAATTTCGTGCTTGAAGCACAGAAAGTACCAGTTAAAACTATGTATACAACTGAGTTTATTGAGGGCTGTTTGCACACACGTAGACACACAAAGAGTCATCCCTATCTTTTATGGTAAGTTAGAAAGGGATAATACAGGGTGTCATCACTAGAACCTATTGTGTTGAGAGATTAGAAGTTATTTCGCTGCGACGGTTTTAAGCACGCATTTAAAAGACGTATAGGTTTATTATGATTCCACATCACACACGCTGTTTTAGAGTCTGGACAAAAGACGTTTGCTTTCGGATAAGCACAGTCACCAATACTTGTACTCCAGTATTAGCAATCTTGATGGTAGATTTCAGCTGGGTGTTTTGAGTGAAAATGATTTTCTGTCCAAAATTTTACTTTAGGGTTAGGGACAAGCGTTTCACATAGCAAACTGGATGTCAAAACCAATCAGATGAACCCAAATACGGTGGGCTTATCTTATCCAATTTACATGATCCTATGGCTACCTTCAGCCTCCATCAGATCAGCTCTAAGGTACCGTAATATTGCATTGTCATAGGAACTAGGGAAACAGGAAATGATTCTACTTCAACGTTCAAGATTTGACCGGAACAAACATACATACATACAAACATTGCAAGTTATAGCTTGTAAAACAGAGGCTATATGAGTTTGATTCGACAGTTTACTACCTCTCTATTTTCGTTATAAATAATTTTCAGAACGTCCAAGACGAAAGTAGCAACATCTCAAAACAATTTTTTATACCCAGTGTGCCCAGTAATGTTTCAATCGGCAAAAGTATTTCAAGTAGAAAATTCAGAAAATTCTAGATGCTAAAACAGTTTTCCAATAAAGGCGTTTCGTCACACTCGGTTGGATACTAATCATCGTCTAAATGTTGTAATTTACAAATGGCTTCTAGACATAAATAGAAAGACGAAACTAGAGATGAATAGCTGTTTGTTGATTGATGAAACTCTATTGAAGAAGGCATTCTATTATGTATCATCAGTTTAATGGAAACATCTTTTAGGCTGTATACGTGAAAAGTAAAACTATGTAAATGTGTATGTGTATGTATGTCCGACCTTTTTAACTTCATTACCAACATTCACAATATCCTCTAACCCTATATAAAAAAATGTAATTGGAGTACAGTAAGCCAAGAAAGTGGTCTACTATTCAGTGGCGTGGCGTAAAAGATATCCTTGGGCAAGCCGGTGCAGATTTGGTGTACATTTTCCTTAAGAGCTGTAGAATAAGGTGCTCAAATGCCTGATATTAGGAAAGCCGGAAAAAATCGTGTTCTCCAAGGAACTCTATTTTATGATTCGGCACGCTACTACTACCATTTTTGAACTCTAATACCACTTAATAAAGTCGAGATGTGGTAGTCTACTTTCTTACCTTGCTATGCAACAACGAGATAAATCAGACACAATCTGATATTGCCGGAATAATTTCTCTATTCAGAATTCCCATAGATACACAAGTTTATCGATAGGAACACTTTACGGTATAAATTGCAGTTAACAAGCAAAACGAGCCTGATTACGGGCAATTTGCAAACAAACACAATAATTACGAAACGATGATAGTGGCTTATCATTAAACTGGCGTCATTATTACGTGACGTCCGTAGCTGTGATTGCTTCGGCTATATTTGTCTTCGTTGTATATCCATATGATTATGAAGATTATGCCTGTCCATATTTTACGCTCTTGACGCACATGAGTCGTAAACAAACTAAACGAGACACAAGAAAAACCCTTCAGTCTTAACACTTCGGATCAAAATGGTCGGACTAGTGAAATGAAGCACCAAGAGCCCGCATTATACATCATCATCATCGTTTCAACCAGAGTCCACTGTTGAACCTCCAAAGATTTCTACAACGAACGCTCGCACGATTTTTGTCTGCATCGACTTCAGGTGATCTGTACCAGGTCCAGATCATCTTGTTGGTGGCCAACCCACAAGCGTCTTCCGCCCTTTTCGCCCGGACATCGATTCTTACCATACAAAACAACTAAAGTACCCAGACTAAAGAGGTAGAGAAATCTCCTGTAAATATTCTTGGAGTCTGGGCTATATGGATAAAATACTGCTTAAGACCTTTTTGGTGGAATATTTGGCAGACAGAAGAGAAATAGCAACAGGAAATAAGACTTGCATTGCTAAACATTATACATTGGCGTTCATAAATTTTAAAGAAGTTTTTTTCGAGAACTGCATTGCTTGACTACTATAACATGCACGTGCGTGATAGCAAAGAATTTGAAAATCAACCTGCAAAATTTGGCTGTTCGGCTTTCCTAATTAACAAACACCGATTCAAATAAAAACTCGTAAATGTCAAATAGATCGAATAGCCATAAATAATCAGGAAATGTATCCATAACTAGATTTGAAACGTAGTCTAAATGAAGTGAATATACAAGTGGAGTTTAATTGCTAGTTATCTAAGAGACGTTATTTATAGATCAAAGAGACGCCTACAGCGTAACGGATACCTGCAATAAATAGTGATTACGGAATAACCATTTTTAAATTTATTTCTCCTCCATTTGTTGAGGGTATTTTAAACTGAGAAGATGCCGTTAAGGAAAGGTATTCAATTACAAGTTTATTAGCTCACTGTCGTAATTTGTCCGTCCCTCGTCGGTTTGACTTATTTAATATTCAGAGTGGTAACACAATTTATGGAAATGCGATATTTCAATTTTGTTTTTCCAACTCATGACTACATTATTCATGATCATCTGCAAGCGAGTTACTATGACAGCTTTATATATATGTATATAGCAGTAGCGTGGCGTCCAAAGAACTCGATTCCTACCGGCTTGCCTAATATCAGGCATTTGAGCACCTTATTATACAGCTCTTAAGGAAAATGTACGCCAAATCTGCACCGGCTTGCCCAAAGATATCTTTTGCGCCACGCCACTGGTATATAGAACACCTACATAGATCATTCCAGAAGTTAGCGAAAAGTCGTGTGTCAGATTGAACAGCCAGTATGAAAAAAGCACTAGATATAACGATAACGTCCCACATCGCGCTTACAGAAAGTAACGGCTTTTTGGATGTTACAGACTATATGATGTTGACTGTACATCAGTCACCGGCAAAAATACACTCACGGACAGTGAATTCGGGTCGTTTTCTATGAACAATTGCATAGAAAGTGGTCCGAATTCATTGTCCGTGAGTGTATACGATGAAGTGGAACAGCACAACAATTATCTGACACGAACTTATTGCTTCTGTATTTGAATGGTGACAGAGTGGCTCACTGCGCGATTTCGCCGCGCGGCTACTAGTACCAAATTTTGCCCCTCCGGAGGGGCTTAGCCAGCCAACCAGAAAGAGCACGCGTTATGCGATAGAGAGATACGGTCGGATCCAGTGCGTTCCGTTCGGTGGTCGGACCCAACCGTCAGTTTTATTAGAACGAGAATGTTCTGTACATAATACTCTTACTTATTCTGTGGTGGTTATATTTTTACATGCACCGTTTCATCATTATGCCGGTGACTGTATCACAACATGGTGATCATCAGTGGTGGGCACTATCGGTGCAATACCTACTTCAACAATACTTGCCAAGCGGACATAATAGAGTGCTTACAGCCATGAAAATATTAATATCTTTATACTCAAGTATTGGAAATCCAAGATTTCGATACAGAGTTAAATTTAGCGCTGATCTGCCAATAATATTCTTATTTCCTTGGTTGTAAGTTCTCCTTTACGTCAGCTGTTAAAGTTTTGCACCAATAGTGCCGATCACTGGTGATCATCCTTCACCGCAGAACGCTAAACAATCTATTCCACTATAACACGAGCAGTGTAATTGGATCCCCGCGTAATTCTATAGTCGGATTATATGAATTAGCGAGCCCGCTCTAAGTGAACGACTGCCACTGGATAAACAAGTCCGCCTCACGGTTCACATTAGCCTTATTACTATAGTACTAAGGTGTAGAATCACCTGGCAAAGTAGCGTTCAGGAAGGGCTGACTGTGACACCGCGAAGGACGCTTTGATGTGCTGATGTTGTGAGGCAAATTGGATTTAAGGTCAACTGGGAGTAGGAAACGTATGATTTATAAAGGCTTTCAGTCATTCGGCACTTCTATAATTGATTGAATTGAAGTACCAAGGTATCAGTACGAGACCAAAGAAAAGAAGTGGCACAATCTAGCTTCATACCTAACACTTGGAGAATCGTTTTTTTAACGACCAATGAGGATCGAATAAGAGCAGTTCGTTATTTTGTGATCTATATTTGCATACTACATTTACATTAGGTACTATAGATTTACATGTCATCATGTTCACAATAATGATTTTCAAAGATGTACCGGTTAGTTTCTTGCAGCGTTCCTTTTCATCAGAAGTCATATTTTCTGAAACGCTGGTACATACAATCCTGAGAGCTATTTCACTAACAACTAATATTGCAGCTCAGTGACCCAAAAAGGATCATTTCCGAAACGAGAACACGCCACTTAACCCGATTCTGCGCAGTTTCTTGCCAGTCCTCGGCTTGAAGCTTACGCAGATCCGCCTCGACCACATCTCGACGCACCTCGACCCACCGGTCGACGGCCGGTTGGTCGCCCCAGGCATGCCCTTTTCGGTGCACGATCCTCTTCCATTCTTCGCAGACCGAGCCAGCGAAGTCTATGGGACTTTGTTACTCCGATAATATTGGGCTCGGCCACAGCTCGTCAATCAACTCCTCAATCTCCGTATTACCCCGGACCTTCCATGTGCCATCCTCTCGTTTAGTTGGTCCCAGGATCTTCCGAAGCACTTTCCGTTCCGCCACCGGGAGCTGACTTTCCTCTTTGAGTGTTAGTGAAATTCCGGTAATTAACCGTCTTGAAAAAGAGGTATTATATTCTAATCCTTAATTATGTGAAAAACTTGCGTTAATACTTGTACGAAAACCGAGAAAACTCGTTTCACAGTTGTCAAGCGTTCAGTGGTGAGTCAAGCAAATTAATTAAAGTAATCAAAGGCTCAATCTCAATTTAGTCATCAAACGTTATTTCCTCAAACATTAATTGAGATGATTCACCGTGTAAGATGATAAAGTTACATAAAATAATAATATGAGCATTTGTCATGTAATGTAACTAGTGTCTTCTACAATGTATGAGTTGTACTGCAGGCTCATTGTTCTTCATAATTAATCTATATGTACATGTAATAAAATCGTAAAAAGACTGTGTGTGTGTTGTGTACATTAAAGATTTTTCCAAAATATTGTGGGGACAATCTTACACGAATCGACCTAGTCCCAAACCAAGCAATGCTTGTATTAGGTATGGGTACTAGTGTATTACATACTTATATAG
Source organism: Eudemis profundana (assembly GCA_947034925.1). Lineage (NCBI taxonomy): Eukaryota > Metazoa > Arthropoda > Insecta > Lepidoptera > Tortricidae > Eudemis > Eudemis profundana. Next base: position 20,270,615 of record OX344803.1, read on the forward strand.
ATAATGGGGATGACGACTGGGTTAAAAATATTTAATTCTATTTAGTCCGTCAGTGAGATTATGGAAAAATATGGGACACGTATTTTTTGGTTTATCAAAATATTAAAAATCGACAAAGTTATAGATCATCAAACTTCTGGAGTGGGGGCTTGTGACGTCACTCCTAGGTGAAAATTGTACCTAGGAGTGACGTCACTCGAAACTTCTAAGCACTCTATCTTCGTCATTTTTTGTTTGTCAAACAAAAGAAAAAATACGTGTACAATATTTTTTAATAATCTAACTGACGGACTAAACAGTTTTTTTTTGTCGTCTAGCCCATTATATACTGAGATAGACAATAAATATCCACGACTCAGGATAAATACTCGTGCTCATCAGACAAATATTTGCCCATACCAGGATTTGAACCCGGAACCACTAACTTCGTAGGCAGTGTGTTGCTGAAGAACGACATATCTGGGGGCACGGCAGTGCCCCCGCCAAGTCGAGCAAAACAAAGGCACGGCTGTACTATCCTTTTCTCGAAGCCATTCAGGCCATTTTCAGCCTGCCGTTATTTTGTACTGGCTAAAGTTAGATCCTAGAATTTTCAGGGACATACTGATATACCTAATAACACATTTTATAGCTCTCAAATAAAGAACCTTCTACGGGTAAATAATAGGCAAGTCGGCGGAAATCGAGTTCCGTGGGTGTCCCCCCGGTACTGACTTGGTTTAACATTACTTACATCTCAACACTTTTTTGTTGTAGAAGAACTGCGTTGCGAGACTTGCATCTTTTTACATGTAATGTTTTTGTTAGGATTTTATATAGTCAATTAACAAACACCATAAAATTATCGCCATAATTTACACCTACAATTACCAGTAAAAAGTAAATAATATGGTGTTAATAATCAAATCTCGAACCCGTATGTGACAAATACCTATTATGTACAAGTGACCTTCGTACCTGCGCCACATAGTGACAAGAAAACGATGTACTTTACACAAACAGGTAATACTCGAAGGGTCCACTGAAAAAACATATCTAATCACCTAAGTAACGTTTTGAGTTACAGCGGTTTGAAAAGTAGTCATCGGGAACAGTTACTGTAACCATCTCTTTAAAAGTGAAAGAATATATACGACTCTATATCAATAAGTTTAGGTTTAAAAGTATCGAACCTTATCATTTCGCGACTACGAGTATCTTCGAATCCATGAATAGGTAATTACATTTACTCTTACCCTTTTCCACCTTATGTTGATAAAACATACCTGTAAACAATAGAACACACATTAGTAAGAATATCTATGTATATACTCTTACATAAAACAAAGTCGGGTTAGTTACACCATTTATAACTCGAGACCGGGTGGACCGATTTTTATGAACTTTAATTTTTCGGGTTTGTCTCTGCCCCGAATAACAGAATAAATATGAAATAATCGGAAAAATAAAAATTATGAGGCGGAACGAAGTTCGCCGGGACAGCTAGTTAATTATTAAAATTGAATCAATCGATTAAAATCAGTTTGAAAAAACTTTAATTAAGCGGCTGACTGAAGTGCTCCACTGTCCAATTTCTGCCACTGTCATCAGAACAAGTTGAAATTATTATAATCATCAGATCTATTGTCACAGGAACTCAATAATCTCAGCATATGTGCAAAGTTTCATAAGAATTGGTCATACAGTTCCATAATTTCGAGTCAAGCTAAAAAAAATCATTAAAAATATTATAATGAATGAAACTGGTAGCTTTGAGTCTATTAAAACAATAAAGAAAAAAATAGAACTGAATGCAAACTCGAAGCTGAGCTAAAGATCTATTGTTACAAACAGTTCTGCAAATGAAATGTTAATTATACTTCAATAAACTGGCTAGATAGATGAAATTAGACGTTGCTACGAATAATACAAGCTAAGACCGTCTTTCATCGTGTTTAATTGTTTCTCTGTACATTTTATAATACAGGGGAAGATACAGGGACGCCGAAGACCAGGCAGACGTAAGAAATCTTCGCTCAGAAACCTTCTACAATGGTTCGGAATGAGCACACGATCGCTATTCAGAGCAGCTTTCGATAAAGTACCTCCGGTAGGAGACGGTACCGGAAGAACAAGACATTTTATAATGCCGCGGGTATACTATCGGGATTCGGCTAAGGTTCATGTTGGTGTCTCTTTCTCTGACATATGAAAAGAACGAGACGCCAACACGAATCTTCGCCGAATCCCGATAATGAAGCCGCGGCATAAGGAGCCAATGTTTATGTTTACTAACTAGTGGCTCTGTGGGCTGTAGACCTCGCAAGTCTGTCAACCAGGGCTCGGAACCGGTATTTTGCAAAAACCCCGAAATAGCCCAATATTTTGAATTATTTTATGCTTTTTATGTAGAGCTCAGTAATGTATTTAAGTCATGATTTCGTATTATTAGATTGTCTGGTTAAAAAACGAAATAACAAACCAAATAACGATAAGAACGGAAAGAATACCGGTATCTTCGTATGGAACAAATACCGGTTTCCGAGCCCTGCTGTCAACCCCCATGGCTCCGCCAAAGTATAAAGACGAAGAAGTAGTCCAACTTCGTAGTCCAACTGTTTAGGTGCGCACGACGCGTATTTTTGTTATTACTAGAGTAGATAGCTATTTCTCAAGAAATAATGATAAATTTTGTGGCTCGTCTAGTTTTATCCATTAACATAAAACACGTCCCATTTGTTTTGTAATAAATTGCAATCATTAAGGATATTTGTGCACGTATTTTGGCTAAAAAAAAAACAGAATCTTTATCAAAACTTATTAGGATTAAACAAAAAATACACAAAACTCAACACACCATGAAATGCACTATTTTAAGGAATCATCATATTTACTGGAAATATTTTGAATCCTCATAGCTTAATGTGGAAACACCACAATTTTATTATAATTATAGATACATTGAGCAAATGCATTGAAAAATCAAATACGATCGACTACAGCTAATGCCGGCATTAGCTGTAGTCGATCGTATTTGATTTTTCAATACATTTGCTCAATGTATCTATAATTACACCATGAAATGGTTTATCAGAAGCAATGTTATTTCAGCAACCTTTGTTAATGAAGGGAATTTCAATTGGGATTGCGAAGGGAGTTTAATTTTATCTTTCTCTACTAACGTTTATACTGTTACAAGATCAAATGCGACGTTTCCAGACAACAAGGGACTTTTTTACCACTTGTCAACAAGAAAGATTTTTTATGCCACACCTGGCCATAAAGTGGCTTTTTCCGCACGCTGCGCGTACGGAAAAAGCCCCTTTCTGGCCAAGTGTAGACATAAAATTATATACACAACACGGGATGTAATGTCCTATAATTATATCGTCACACAAGTAGCAAAATAAATACTCGCTTAGCAAAATATTTATTCTAGCATTTAACGCGGGCGGGTTTACCCGCGTTATTCTCGTTAATGTCTCATGCTACGTTCTATCCTTCCTCGTTTACGTTCGGCCTATCTTTCAATCCAGAACTTGGTCTACTTGCATGCCAAATTTCATCTCAATCCATCCAGTTACTCGGTTATTAAGTAATAAACATCCAAACACCCAAACATCTTCACAAACTTTAACATTTATAATATTAGTAGGAACTAGGAAGTAGAATAAAACACAAGTTAAACTGAATTGCATAAAAGGGAACATTCTTTAAATTGACACTCAATGACCACGTATGAAATATCGGTCAGAGATCAAATATATATTTTTCTACCCTCTCCGGCCGGAAAGCGTCACCTTGCCGGCCGCTGCGCTAAACGAAGATGCCGCCTTCTGGCTCCCTCAAACAGAAAAATAGTATACAAGCCTTAGCCAGTAAATAAGAAAGTCTCAGATCACATGTAATTGTCAGCCGAGGCGAAGCCGAGCCCAGACATTTGTTACTTTACTGGCCTCGGTATGTAATGTACTATTAGAACATACCCACATCGCTGGTGTATTTTTAAAGTTCCATTAGAAATTATTGCTCTAAAAAGTTATTCCTCGAAATTGTTTTTGAACATTGAATGGAGCCTTTTTAGAAGCTTTCTCGAGTTCCGTTCCCAAAGGGTGCCATCATCCCTTAGTTTGTCGTAGGTGAATGTCGGTGTTAGAACTGACCAGAGATGGGCATTAATTGATTATTTTTTTAGTTAACTAATCAATCGATTGAAAATATCAATCGTCATTTTTTAATCGCGACTAATTTAGTTGCGATTTAATTAGTTGTGAGAATGTGCAACTAACAATTAAATTAGTTGTAGTTTCAATCGACTAAATTTCACGATTAAATCTATATTAAAACTACGTAGTCGCTCGTTTTTGCATTTTTTATTTAACTTGTAATATAGATAATTTGCAATACGTAACTACGAGTAGGTATGTACATTGTAGGTACTCTTATGTTGTAACTATGTTGGTTTGGGTGGAATCTTGCAACTCATTTTGAAGCAGATATCTTCAACCGATTGAGCTAAAATTATGTATACACGTTTAATTTGAAACGCTTGAATGACAATGCATTATTATGGGTATGGCCCGTAATGATAAATAACGAGAAACTGCAATGTTTACAAGTCGCAAACAATATAGTAGGTAGGTTGGTGCTCTATTAATATTTTGATACGTTAATACTAGTTAGACTACATAGATAGTTTACATAGATATTATCAATATTTTGCTGTCGGTCATTAGTGAAACTCTTTTTAGTGTCACGCGGCGACAAAACAATGGGATAATCCTACTTAGGTACCTGGAAGTTGTTTGTTGCATTTGGTGCAGGTGCCGACGAATCTTCCAAAAATAACATGTTCTATTGAATGAAACATCTGCATGTTGTTTATTACCTATACGGTCTATTTTATTTTCAACGTGTCATTTAAAATATTTATGCCACACCTGGCCATAAAATGATACGGTCTATTTTGTTTTCAACGTGTCATTTAAAATATTTATGCCACACCTGGCCATAAAATGGCTTTTTCCGCACGCTGCGCGTATGAAAAAAGCCGCTTTCTGGCCAAGTGTAGACATAAAATGATGAACACAACACGGGAGGTAATGAAGAAAGCCCTCGATCGCATATTTAGGTACGGCCCTCGCTTGTAGCCTGCAAACTTCTGCGATCTCGGCCTTTCTTTGTATAATATTACCACCCTAGTTGTGTAAGGTACTATTAAACCTCTTTGTAAAGAACTCTCAGCATTAACTATTGTACATTTTCATTGCGTCATTCTACATTTAAATATATCAACATACATCTTTTTTATTTATTACTTATTAGCGCTACTGCCAATATCCAAACTAAACTTACGAGTATAATACACAATTTAAGATCATTCGGTTGGTATTATCAAAGAGAATAATAGTTAGCACAGAGATCTCACTCCATAGAAATGGTCAAAATATCGTAAGTAATACAAGAATATTTTATTTTTATACATCCTTTAAGATGTCCTATTCAGTCTGTCAACATAGCCATACCGAGGTTTTCAGTTCAATTTGCTTCTAACATTAGTCGCGGAAAAATAGTCTAACTAATTAGTCGATTAAAAATTTTAGTTGTCCGAAATCAATCGGCAACTAATTTAGTTGCAACTAAATTAGTTGCACTCTATGCAACTAAGATTGATTAGTCGTCGTTTTCAATCGTCCGTCGCAACTAATTCTGTTAGTTTCAATCGTTAATCGTTAGTCGATTACATTTTGCCCATCTCTGGTACTGACACGTGTAAGTCAAGATTCCCATCTTATCTGCCGTAAAGCGTGTAGCATTTGCGTGGGAGGCAACCATAGTTGTCGGCAGTACCGCTATTAATAATTACCCTGAGACCTTTAATCTGCGACAGGTCTTGTTACTAGGAAAATGAAGAAAGTTTGTCGCGCAAAATATGTGACGTTTTCATAATACAAATTCAGCCGTCAGTTACACACAGTATCAAAAACGATACTACTGAAGTGCCACAAGTGGAAATCAACTTAACGTCAATTTCTGACTTTGTGAAAGTCGTCACTTAGTGGATTTGGCTTTCACTTGAGACATTTCAAAAATAAAATATCTGATACGGTATGCATCGGTACGGTATCCGGGTTAAAAATTAAAAAAACCGGCTTCAAACAAACCTCGAAATCGTGTGAGGCACTTTCAAACAAAAATATAATTTTGCAAACCAGTCTTCGAGTAATCGGAGAAACTAAAAGACAAAAGAATATTCTGCCGATTACTAAGTTAAAGCATAGAATAAGTAATAGTACTGCATACAGAAGTTACTCTTTCTAACAAAACTGACGTTCGGATCCACCGGATGGAACGCACCGGATCCGACCGCCTCTCTCTATCGCTCTCTCTCTAAATTTGGTGTTAGTAACCGCGCTGCGAAATCGCGGAGTGACATGGCCGCGCCGCCCCTGTGTGCGAAGTGTGCAACGCACACAGGCGCCAAGGCAATAGGGGTGTCGGAATTCGGAACACGACGACAATAAAGAGGTGCTTCATAGCCTCATAGGTTTGCACACGGGTATGGCCGCCAAAAATTGTACAGTGACCGTCGTGAACTGGTAACGCACGGTAACATTCGTGAATGAAAGTAACACACGTGAAATTCGTAAAGTCTAGAGCACATAAGGGATTTTTTTTATTATTTTCATTGGTGGGTATGGCCGCCAAAAATTCTACAATAACGGTCGTGAACTGGTAACGCACGGTAACATACGAGAATGAATGTAACACACGTGAAATTCGTAAAGCCTAGAGCCCATAAGGGATTTTTTTTATTATTTTCATTGGTATGATTTGGGATACTCAAAATAAAAAACGAGTTTGAACAAAACCTATCTTTAAAATAATAAAAAAAAAACAAAAATGTCATTTAACGTAAAGTTTAATACTTTTAACATGAAGTACTCAACTTTTTTGTAATTTAAAAGTATGTAAATTATTTAAGAATTATTAACGTGATCAAATCTTTGCATACATTCTTTGAAATTGTAGACAGGTAATCAATCAAACAACAACCATACCTATTTGTCACAGAAACATCAAATATTTTTAGTCAATACCAATTAGTAGTAAATCACTACGTTTCAATAGTGCACACTCAGCTTAACAACAGATCACGAATGTTACGTAACATTCGTGAATCGAAAATGCTGTGGACATTAACTTAAAAATTATATATTCGGTGAGCTTTGAAGTTAGAAAGCACCTAATAATTTTATATATTAAATGAATAGTCTACCTACGTCTACAATTTATAATTATGTAATAAAGTTGTGTTCCTACCTTGAATATTCACTGTACAAAACGTGAAATAATGTCGAGACAAAACACCGGCCACTTGTTCCTTTGTCATTTGACGTACAAAAAATCGCGGATTTTTTTCCGTAGGTTGAACAACCTGTAGTGTGATGTAGCCATGACTCAATAAAGGTTTTTGCGGCCCTGGATTCTTGTTATTTCCATTGTAATATAGTAACATACGTGAGGTAACATTCATGAACGAAAAGTGAGACACATGTTTGAAATTATTTTTGATACACTTTATTGCGGTATTTTATTAAAATAATTCAACAGAAAAGTAGCAAATTTAGTGAACAACGTTAGCTATTCCGAACTTATAACGGGTACGAATCAAAAATATATTTTTTCTAACTTCGATCTGCGAGATGTCGTAATGGGACACAGAATTTTTGTATGAACGCAAAATATAACCCTTCCAAAAAAAATCGCATTTTTAACAGGAAACGTGAACTAACTGAAATTACATTGTATATCTAAATACGAAATTTTGCTAATCAGACATACCTTTACAAGTTATTATAAAACAAAATGACGTAAAAGTTATACATATTTAAGTGAGAGGGACATTGTTTTTTTTCCAAATGTACAATTTTTGGCGGCCATACCCAGGCGCTGCCGGGGGTCGGTGCGGGCCTGGAGTGAGCCACTCCTGGAAGAAGTGGGTCGGGCATATAAATCGAGGAACCCATGGCGGCCGGTGGGCCGTAAAGATTCTCAAATCAAGAATCACACCGAACAGTTTTCGCAAGACGCCAATTCGAATCTATGAGTGCCCATATTTATAACACGGCTAATAAACATTATAGGATAAATATTATACCAGAAATTCCTATGAGTGTAAAACTTAACTAAAAACCTGGCTTCAACCACAATCATACCAAGACGCAGAATACTCAATTTCCTAACATAATAACATTACTACTCACTTAACACAGCCACACCCTCATCCTCACACGACATAAACTCACACACGTACATCAGTATAGGTACCCAAATTTCTCTTGTTGCATGTTAATTTAAATTTATATCAGGCATTTGAGCACCTTATTCTATAGCTCTTAAGGAAAATATACACTAAATGTGCATCGGCTTGCCCAAGGATATCTTTTACGCCACGCCACTGGTGGGAAATGATGATGATAAATGATTAGCAATTTTGATCTTTTGACTAATCATGATTAAAGTTAAAATAAAATAAAAAATAAAAAAATAAAATAAACCTTGATCTATGTCTAACTTAGTTGAAGTTGAAGCACAATTTGCTTGCATAGAGTCTTAAGTTATTAGACGGATAATCATACAGTCATGTTCTTCAGTTGAAGGAGGAAAGACTTGTACAGTTATTCTAATAGTACAGTTGCGTCTAAAAATATGTATACATTTTGGAGCTTATTTCTTAATAATATTGAGAAGTTTTATACAATTTTTTAAACTTAACCGTACTAAACATAATATCTGATCGTCAAAACATCTATTAACACTTCAGTGTCGTCAGTAATGCGTTCTCACTGACCTTTCTAAACTCATACGTTAGTCATCGACCAGCCATCTAGTCAATGAAATTCCATACACAGGGGGTCATTATTTACTTAAGAGCTAGGCTCTTGTCGGTAGGATAGACGCCATTTCTGTCAGGTTTCGTTTTAGGTGTCAGTACTAGTTCCGCCATCATGGTCTTCCTCTAATTCCTTGCTCTCCTTCAGTGATTTTTTTTGTATGATTGTTTTAAAGTAATTTTGTCCCACAGAGGATAATTATACGTTATCTGTCAGTCAATCACTGTTTTACTAAGAAGATAATAAACCCAATTATGTGCCCACGGAGGTGTCATCTCAATGAGCTATGACGTCACGCCCGGGCTACATTAACGACAATAACCGGGCCGCCCCACTGGCCTACATTCGTCAATTATTGGAAATCGCAACTTTTTACTTCATATCCAGACCCAGATATGAGCAACCATAGCACAACCTTGTAACGTCACACCCAGGCCACAAATAACGGGGAAGATATTCATGTTTACAAACACACCGCCATCAACTGGTAAGTTAGTAATGAGGCTACCGTTTTTGTGCTTACAGTTGGCACAACAGTCGAGTAGGGTTTCAAGACCCTATATACAATATAGTATAGCTGTCAGTTTGATATTACGGATGTGAAAACGGTTTATATTTCAATCGTATTTAATGCCTTAAAACCGTACCATAAAAATATCGAGCATGCCGCAGTATTGCGTTTACTCGTAGTTCGGAAAAAAGAGGACATAAGTTTCTGCATTATGAAACTCTCTCAAAGCATTGACATTCGTTGACCCGTAACTCATAATTGCCATAAATAATCTCAGATGTAAATTTATTCTAATAACAAGTAAATCCGTGTAGCCCCAATCCCAAGCCCCTACAAACTGTGAAATTTGATATTTCGAAGACCTCACGCTACACTAGCGCGACTAGTGGCGAAATTCAATCGCGGTAGCCCTCATTGGGCAATTTGTAGGTACTAGGCCGTTGTACAGTCTGCATCAAACAGTCTGTAACACCCAAGGCGCCATATATGTATATCGTCACACATCTTTGTGCCTTTAATAATCAAAGTGTGTTGCGATATATAATGGCGCTTTGAATGTTACAGGTTATTTGATGCTGACTGTACTAAAGTGTACAGGTACTTTTGAGGCTGATTGTACCTAGTCTTTACCTCATATCATACGCAGTATTTATGCTTCACAAAAACTACTTCAGTAATATACTCGAACGCTCAATTCATATATCACAAAAAACCACACAATACAACAGAACCTATTCATTAAACGCCACATAAGCTCTTTCACTAATCCGTGACGTCACACATGAAAAGCAATGTTAAGAAAGAAGTTCCATTATTTGTTAGAAGATACGCCACAAATAGTAATATTGCTTTGGGCTTATAACTACTAAATTGCTTTTTACCTCTTTATCAATATTCCCAGATCTCAAAAACTTCTTGGTCTCAAAATACCTACATTGCAGAATGCCTATTTTTTTTTCTTAAAACACCGGAATGTTAATACCTATGACCGAATTTCAAAACAGCTTAGTCTCATAATGCCTAATCTTCAAAACACTTTCACGGCAAAACAGCACATACTTAAAACAACCAAATTTTTTTTTTTATGTTTGATAGACAAGCATTTGACTCCGATCGCACCAAAACCGATCCGATCGAACCAAATGTCAAAATACCTAAATTTGTATCACACATTTCAGAATCTTTGAAAAATATGTGTGAATTGAAGACCAGTATAGTATGTGTGTACTGTAGGTACATTTGTTGTAAGGTTAAACTTTAGATAATAGAGTTAAATAAAGGCAATTTTTATAACATAAGTATATTTCTGTATTTTTAACGCCATAATAACCTATAGTCCATTTCAAATATGCAGGGCAGAGAGGAGCACTTTAAACAGGAACTATACTAAAGTCATAATACGAGTATCAATATCAAATCATTCTCAAATAATCACTCGTGAAAAAGAATTTGTCATTTAGGTATTTTCGGTTTGAGTTATTTTAATATTATGTCATTTCTGTCATTCGGTATCGGTATGTGAAGGAATTGTGCATTTCAATTTTTATGTAAGTAAGTATTTAGAGAATATGACTTTTCAAAGTCATAATGAATTTCGTTCATATTAAGAATGAGACAATTTGATATTAAGGTATTATGAGCCCATGGTCATTTGAAAATTAGGGGTATTAGTGAATAAGGTATTATGAAATTTAGTGGTTTTAAGCCCAAAGCGTAATATTTGTAAATAGAACAAGGATTGCGAATAGTTCTCGCCCTATATGCGCTATATGAATATCACGGTCTACACTTCAGAATCCATACTTTAAATGCCCCATAAGCTCTTCAACTAAGCCGTGACGTCACACCCAGATCGAAGAATAATGGAAAAAAGGATGTTTTACGCCGCAAATATTAGTAGTTCTAGTATGTATGTATATGAATAACACGGTCAATTCACACCTCTAAAAAGAACCCATTCATTAAACGCCATAGAGGCACTCCATTGAGGTGTGACGTCACGCCCGGACCATCAGGGCGCTCCACTGCCCTACATCGGGAGCGATGCACCGACCCGGCAAAGGTCGCAGGTAGCTTTTAAAATTCATAGGCAAACGCGCAGTTTCCAGGACATTCGCTGAATATGTATAATGGATGAGCGGGGATCGTCGCGTCGGTTACAGTAGTGAGGCTTAGAATAGCTGCATTTTATCGCAGTAAAAGAAAAACTGCGGCATTTTGGATGTGTGAAGTAAGAAGTGACTAAATGATTTGAGAAGAAGAGATAAATAACTTAAAATCGATGGTAACTAAAGAAATTAACGTATTTTTTTCTTTGAAATAACAAATACGGAAAAAAAATACATGTTACTTTCAATATATAGCATGAGTTTCCCGAAAGTTAATTATATAATAAAATAATATTGTTAAAATAGCATGTCTGTGAAGGAAAAACGTAGTGAAAATACCGGTACCTTCAGCATAGCACGAGTTTCTCGAAATTACAAAATAAAATGAAATTATTAAAGCATTTCTGTGAAGGAGAAACGTAGTGAGGAAAATGAACACACTCGAGAAATAATTCGAAGGCGCATTAGAAGTGCACATCGTATGGGTATCTACTCAGCCCTCATATGGACCATATCATATATCTTCTCGGTATCTCTAGTGAAAAAGAGTTCAATAGTAAATAGGATATACATATCGCACCAAGCAAGGTTTTTTGAGCTGATACGGTTTAGATCTAGATCTAAATCGTATCAGGTCAAAAAACCTTTTTTTCAGAAACCGCAAAAAAACTAATTTTGGTGTTTTTATAAGTCTTAGGAATTTACTTTTCCTTTAAAACCATTGTTCCACTGTTGCGGAGGCGATTAGAATTAAAACTATTGTACTTAATTAATACTGTGAGTCGCAAATCGTATTTTTTGAATTAATTTAGATTAGTTTCCTAGTTTTCGTGTCATATTTTGGATTATTTTGAGTTTAAACTGTTTTACTGAAAATATTTTACATATTAATAGTGTAATTTAGTTTTTATTGATCCGAAAAAAAAGAGTATTTTTGCAGTCAAAAAATAAAACCACACAAAGTTAATGTTTTTTTTTTGCGATATATGAACTGATATATAAAATAAAATAATTTATTTCTGCAAGTAGGCCCTCAAGGGCTCTTTTACATGTCTCATCTCTTGTTTTCTTTTGGCGCTTCGGGTAATGAAATGACGTTCTGGTGAGAAGAAGCGCCGGAAGAAACTCACTAGTTTCTCTTTTCGACCAACGAGTATTACAACAATATGTCGTTAATATAAGATTTCATTAATACATTATATTAAACTTAAAACTACATTTATAGAGATGTAAAGGGTCTCTATGCGTCCAAACAAGACAAATAAAATTATAGAAAATAAATTGATGGTAAAATTAATGTAGATGTAAAGAGCTCCGTTGTCAAAATATTATGTTTTGGAGGTGTAAAGGATTTCCAAACGTCTAAATACAAACTGAGAATATTTATATAAATATCTTACAGAAATATAAAAAAATCTGTGCCTCACGATATAACTTAAACACTAAATTAAAATTAAAAACATTTTCCTTAGATATGTAAATGGTCTCCAAGTGTCAAAACAATTGGCAAGTACAAAATAGAAAAAAATCACAACTAATTAGACATTGTTTTAAAATATATCTATCCATTTCCAGTCGCAGTTAATCCCACGGTGTTTCATCATTCATGTAGTCTTGTGTGCTGTAATAAGCTTTAAAAATGAGTTTACGCTTTACACAGTTCTTGAATTTGTTAACAGATAATTCAGTTATATTCCTTGGCAGTTTATTATAAAATCTTACACAATTACCCATGAATGATGTTTTTATTTTATGGAGCCGAGTGCTGGGCACTGCGAGCTTATGTTTATTGCTGGTATTAATATTATGTATGTCACAATTCTTTTTAAAATGCATGATGTTTTTATGTACATACATAATATTCTCATACATGTATTGACAATGCAATGTCATTACATTAATGTCTTTAAACTTATCTCTAAGTGAGTCTCGATAATTCATCTTATATATCGCTCGAATAGCCCTCTTCTGCAGAACAAATATAGTATTAAGCTCTGAAGCACTAGCACTGCCCCACAGTAGAATACAATACGACATAATACTGTGGAAGTAACTAAAATATACTAATCGAGCTGTTTTGATGTCTGTTAACTGTCGGATCTTGTTGACTGCAAAAGCTGCAGAAAGAACTAAGTCTATTCGAAAGATTAGCAATATGGGGACCCCACTGGAGTTTAGAATCTAATGTTATACCTAGAAAAACTGTACTATCAACTAGTTCCAATTCCTCATCCTTCTTAATGACACTTGCTTGCTCGCGATTTACGTTACACGTGATAAAATTAATACATTTAGTATTTCTTTCATTTAAGAGTAAATTGTTAACATTGAACCAGTTTACTACTATAGAGAAAGCATTGTTTACATCATTGTAAGCTTGCTGCTGTCGCTTAACTTTGAAGATAAGTGAAGTGTCTTCTGCAAACAATACTATATCATGGTGGGTCTTTACGAGGTATGGCAAGTCATTTATGTAAATAAGGAACAGGAATGGTCCCAATATTGATCCTTGCGGTACACCCATCGAGACCAGTGACCCCAAATAATTATTGCCAACGAATATTCTTGGATCAGTCCAATTAATTATCTTTCTACGACTTGTTGGTTGATTGTGACTGATCCTAACCTCATAACCTTTTGCAGTGCTGCGTGGGTTCTGCGGCAAATTGGATCAGCTGGCCGATAACGTGCAATTTAAAGTTGTACATAAAAATAGCTGCAGCGAGTTACGAAGCAATCAGCTGTGTACGGATTCGTCGTGACTCATCTAATTGAGGGGAAATGCTGTTGAGGGTTTTTCCTATTATTAAGTTTTATGAGTGCACGCTGGCAGTTTGTTGATTTTAACGTTTTTTTTTTTAATTCAGCTCGTGTCGCATTTATACATTTTTTCTACTCCTGTACTTTTATCTGTCTTTTACTTGGTCACAAACACTAATATAAAAACATACATAATAAGAGTTCAGAGAAGTCTATACTCTATTCCCCGTAACAGCACTAGTGTCGTTATAGTCGCAAAACTATACTGCTAGCAGCCACAGACTTCTAAATCTAGGTTAAACTTAGGTCAAGGATTAAACGCTCAATTCTAACTTTATGATAAAAATGCACAACTACCAACTTAACAAACAATTAAATTCCTACGGTTTTTAAGAAAAACAAAACTTTCCTAACTAAATTCATTGATGCCAAACATAAAAAAAAGTATTTTTAATATCGTCACTGCGTGTCACTAGCGAGTATACGTCAAATTAAAAAAGTTTACCATAGACACATACTGTCAGTCATATGTCATACTCATACTCGCCGCCGCGGCGGCTCGTATCGCAACTCGCGCCATTCGCATTTTTTGAGCCTACTTATACAACTGTTGCTTAAAATACTATTATAATACTAAATTCAGCCCGTAACGTCGTCTGCGTAGAATAAGAGTTATATCCCTTGCTTGTATGATTCCTCTTACAAACTTCCACCCCCCTAAGGGATTATTTTCAAGATAAAATCTTAATTATAACCCTCCCAGGGCCTCAAACTATCTCCGTACCAAATTACCTAATTCGGTTCAGCTTAAACGTGACAAGGTAAAAGACGTATAAACAGAGTTACTTTCGCATTTATAATATTAGTTTGAAAGTTTGGATGGATGCTAGTTGAATGTGTTGAAAATGTGATTTGGACTGGAGTGAGATTTGGAATGTATTTCAGAGAGGAAAAGTGAAAATGCTATTGAGGGTTTTCCCTATTTGATTCGGTCTCATGTCACGTTTTAAACATATTCCTGTGGAAATTGTGGATTACGTGGTTCCAGAATAGAGTATGTGCAAGACAGAGTGTTGTACACGTTCGCAGTAGCACTATATCAATCACAGCCAATACGAGAACCTTGAAGCACGACTGCGTTTCCCATCGAGACGTGCAATTCCACATATGTCGGCAATCGCCGCTGCTGAATTATTCAGAGCTGTAACACATGCATATTACATAAACCCCTTTGATTCTTTGTCGACGATTGGCGCGCTCCCTTCTAGTTCAATCAGGGCGTAACTCTATATCAGGCTCGCAAAGACATAGTCTCTGTAGATTAGAAATACAGTATGTCAACATAAGTCATTAAACGAGCTAACACATGTAAGGAATTGCTTCCTGATTAGGATTAACACTTTACGCAAGTATATTTTTTTTGTAAGACTGATGTTTTTTCGTGAAATAAGTAACCCGAAGTCCAAAATTGGATAAACGGGCATTTTTTATTTTAAAATCTATGGTTAGGCGAAACTTAAGCTATGTTCAAATACCATCTAACCGGACAGTCCGTGAGTTTGGCACTAATCGTCAGTTCTGTGACGACCTAAAGACCTAAAGTGCGTTCTTAACTGTCAGTTAAGAACGCACTTTAAATAAAAAAGGGTATCATTTAATCAATCAGCAAAATATTCATATTTTGGTCAGCAGAAATATGTATTTGGTCAGCCAAAATAGCTAGTTGGTAAGCAACTTATGGTAAGCAAACATTTATAAATCAGGCTGCAATTAATGATATACTGATCTGCTCTAAATTATTTTGGTCAGCAAATTAAATATTTGAGCTGCATTAAGCGATCTACGGTTAATCAAATTTTGGTAAGCAATCAGTAGGTAAGCAAAATATTTCATTTTGTTCATCAAAAAAAAGGGGGAAATAAAACCTAACTGGGCGCAACTATTCTGCCGCCAATCGTGTGCGCATTTTGTCATTCGGTAATTGTCAGCTGTCAAGTAGCAGGTGTCACTGTGATATATACAGGGTGTCACTGTGATATATACAGGGTGTCACTGTGTTATATACAGGGTGTAACTGTGATAGATACAGGATGTAACTGTGATATATACAGGGTGTCACTGTGATAGATACAGAGTGATACTGTGATATATACAGGGTGTCACTGTGATAGATACAAGATGTCACTGTGATATATACAGGGTGTCACTGTGATATATACATAGTGTCACTGTGTTATATACAGGGTGTCACTGTAATGTATACAGGGTGTCACTGTGATGGGCTCATATAAAATTGGTATTTCGATTTTTAATACATCTCATAATGTTTACAAGTTATATTATTTATTCACAACGTGTATCGTTTCGTTTTTAGGGTCAGCAAAAAAAATAACCCTAACCTACCTATTTTTGGGAGCCGTTTCGTTTTTAAGGTCATCAAAAAAAATAACCCTAACCTACCTATTTTGGGAGCCGTTTCGTTTTTAGGGTCATCAAAAAAAATAACCCTAACCTACCTATTTTTGGGAGCCGTTTCGTTTTAGGGTCATCAAAAAAAAAATTACCCTAACCTACCTACTTTTGGGAGCTGTTTCGTTTTTAGAGTGACACCCTGTATACATTACAGTGACACCCTGTATATAATACAGTGACACCCTGTATATATCACAGTGACATCCTGTATATATCACAGTGACATCCTGTATCTATCACAGTGACACCCTGTATATAACACAGTGACACCCTGTATATATCACAGTGACACTCTGTATATCTCAATTAAACTGCTTACAGACATGTTTTCTCTGCTGACAGTGACATCCTGTATCTATCACAGTGACACCCTGTATATAACACAATGGCACCCTGTATATATCACAATGACATTCTGTATATATCACAGTAACATCCTGTATACATTACAGTGACACCCTGTATATAACACAGTGACACCCTGTATATATCACAGTGACACCCTGTATATATCACAGTGACAACCTGTACCTATCACAGTGACACCCTGTATACATTACAGTGACACCCTGTATATAACACAGTGACACCCTGTATATATCACAGTGACATCCTGTATCTATCACAGTGACACCCTGTATATAACACAGTGACACCCAGTATATATCACAGTGACACCCTGTATATCTCAATGAAACTCTCTGCTGACCAATTGTAAAATCTTGCTACCCAAGTAATTATTTTGCAGCTCGACTGTTTATTAGGCAGCCAAATGATTAAAAAAGCAGATTAATATTGGTTAAAATTAGGGATGTAACGATACCGATACCGATACCGATATATCGGCCGATATATCGGTATCGCCGATATTATACAACCGATATTTGAAGAATTTGCTGTATGAAAAAAAATCTGCAAAAAGTAATTTAAATTTCTGATTTAATTTATGTATTGGTCTATTCTATTACCTTGTGCAATGATAATTACTATGTTAATTAAATCTTTGGTTCTTAATATAAAAAAAGAATTTTGAGTTGACAATTTATTATTTTTACTTTACACTTTCAAGGTTGACTCTCTGGTAAATATAACCAGTAGTCATTGCCATTAGTTATAATAAGGACATAAAAATATCTGAAATTCATACTTCATTATTTAGCTAAGATATCGGTATCGGTATCGCCGATATTAACTACTATATATCGGTATCGGTATCGTATCGGCAAAACTGTGTATCGTTACATCCCTAGTTAAAATGTTAACCGTTTTTAAACTGTTTGCTGAACAAGAGTTGCCGCCCGATTTTATTTATTGCCAGCCAAATCTTTGTATGCTGCCCAAATGATTTAACTGCTTATTTTTTTTTGCGGATCAATTTTAATAACGGCTGACCAAAAATTTACTTTCCAATAAAAAAGCCCAAACACCTAATGTTCAAACTGTTGTCTTTAGTTCTTTCATTTATGAAGAAATACCCGTTCCAGCAAAAAAGAGCATCTTGAGGGAGAACCAGTAAACAAGTACAGTCGACTGTACGTAAAACAGCTCTGAAAAAGTAAGTTTGGTGGCCAATCTCTTATTTTTCGAAACAATCCTTAAGAATTGAAATAGAAGTAACTGTTTTCAGGATATTCGCCTGCCAGGAGCGCTTCTAACAGAAGTTTTCAAAGCGTTTTATTTAGCTTTATTAGATTTTAACAATGCTGGTGCCGCGTCGGTTCAATTCGAATCTCCCGTTTCGGATCCAATTGAATTGGTTCTCCTAAACCCTTTGTTTCCCCAAAAACCCTTTACCGTTGCTTAAATTTGATGCTTTAATACAAACTTGATTCTAAATCTGCTGTTAAATAACTCTTTTTCACGAAATTAGTTTGACATTTTAGGTGTTAAAATCAAAGATTTACTTGCCAAAGTTTGACTAGAGCCCTTTCAAAAATGAGAACGATTATTGATTAGGTTAATTCCTATTAAAAACAGAATGATACGGAAGTCAAAGTAGATGGCAAAGTTGAGGGCGCTTAGCGGGTGGCACGGTGGACGAGTGGTTGAGTCGCTGGGCCGGAAATCCAGAGGTACCGGGTTCGATTCCCGGTCTGTACACAGTTGAGTGCCATTTGATTTTTCTGTGTACTTTGATTTCTTGTATCTATATATGTAAATGAGAACGACTTAACTTTTTACAATAAATTACAAATAAAACAAAAGATTACTTAGAATTATTATAGATTATAATTACATTATGGGATCTTGAAGAAATCGGGTGGGGGGGGGGGGGGGGCTTTATAGTAACTCTGGCATTTCTTAATAGACTAGTTTGGAGTCGGTTATTTAAACAAATTGTGTGTGTACAATTGTGTGTGTACAATTGTGTGTTAATTAATTATGTAAATAAACTACATCACTGCCTCATTTCCCGTTTCTTTCACGGTAGGCTTTAAACATTATACGAATATCTACACTACAATTACGCATAAGGCTTCGCGTACAAGCCCAAAAATAACTTCAAAAAAGAAAAACCCGGTTTCATTGAAAACCTTTCGGAGTTTTTACCACTTGCATACAAGGCAAGGCGTAGGTCAAAGGTCGCTTTTGAATGTTATTGTAAGAAAAGCAAACACGGTTGTGTTGTCATTTTTAAAGGTCGACATATACATCGACGCTTGCGAGGATGGAATGCATAAATCATAACTTTTTTTATGTTCAACCTAGAGTACACCACCTACGGTTAAGGTCCAGGGTCAAATCCTGGCAAAGGCAAATATTTGTGTGACGAACACGAGGATTTGTTGAGTCATGGGTGTTTTCTATGCATTTAAGTAAGCAGCATTTACCTTTATAAGTAGGTATTCGACGTCTAGTACCCATAGTACAAGTATTAGCTTTTAGCTTCCAGCGTCTGTATTTCCTGACAAATACAATTTAATGCTCTTCAAGACACCAGTAAATAGGCATCTACTGAACCGGCGAGCTACATCTTCGGCCTCGTAGTCGCTTACCATCAGGCGCTACTGAGGTCAATCGCAGGTCAGTTTTAATAAAATAAATAAATATTACTTAGTGTGGGACTAGGTTAATTTGTGTAGGATGTCCCCCGATATTATATATTTTTTATTCACTATAATATTTGTACTGGAGCGGTGATGGTTATCTGACTTAGAATTACTAGTATTTGGCTCTTACTTCACATACGATATCTTTGCTAAATAGTTACTTACAGTACTTTATCTAAAGGTTTTATTTCAAACTAGCTGTCCCTGCAAACTTCGTTCCGCCTCAGAATTTTAAATTTTTAGATGATTTGATAGTTATTCTGTTATTCGGGACAGAGGCAAACCCAAAAAATCATAAAAATCGGTCCTCCGGTTCTCGAGTTATAAATGGTGTAACAAACCCGATTTTGTTTTATGTATATAGATAAGATATAAGATAAGATTTCAACAGCAAGTGATTCATCCGTAGGTATATGTAGATATTGTGTTGTTGAACGCCGATAGCTCGCGGTCGGGTGAGCTTGTCCCAGAAGTTTACTTTTCGACTTCTTCATTGGCTACATGCGTTTGTTTTGTAAATTTGCACTATATCGACGGTAGCGGTGCACTGCGTTTAAACGGTATGTACTCAACAAGTGTTCACAGGGCTTAGCATTCTTGATTTAATAGGTAAGCTTACGTATATAATATAAGTAATAAAGCCCATATAATAATTGATTATACATACATATTAAATAAAGTAACGGAGCAATACAAATTGGGTGCTAATTAAACAGACTTCTTTTTAATAGCATTATTCGCCTCTAAAAATCTACATTGCCATCTAAATTACTAAGTCAGCCACAATTACCGAGCGTCTGAATTATACTATCTTAGCCACTACTTATCTTCTATGTAGGCCACTCTAAATACAACTCAGCATGGTGGTTATTTTTTAGCATCTAAACTTGTAACATGCATTCAAGCAGTAGACATCTAAAATCTTAATATATGCCATCAAAAAAGATATGCTATTAGCTTCTAATTTTTTAACTCAGTACGCTTAAAATATAACTCAACCCACATTAATTAATCGTCAAAATTTAGCTAAAATTGTCATCTAATAGTAAATTTTGGCCACTAATATTACCTAGAAACTGTTGAGGAGAGACATAAAATTAGTCCATTACACAACTAGGGTAGTAATACAAAGAAAGGCCGAGATCGCAGAAGTGTGCGGCCCGTGCTGCAAGCGAGGGACGTAACTATGCGATCAAGGGCTTTCTTTAGTACCTCCCGTGTTGTGTACATCATTTTATGTCTATACTTGGCCAGAAAGCGGCTTTTTCCGTACGTGCAGCGTGCGGAAAAAGTCACTTTATTGCCAGGTGTGGCATAAAGTAATTTAAAAAATTAAACCGTCTCCAAAAAAGGTTAACATAAAAGTTTTATGGTAACTTCATTTTTGAGGTCGGTGCCAGCCTTAGTTTTAAAGAAATATTTACATGAGTACATTATATAATGTATGTACTAAGGCTGGCACCGACCTCTAGAAAAGTTACCATAAAACTTTTATTTTAACCTTTTTTGAAGTCGGTTTAATTTTTTAAATTACTTTATGCACCTGGCAATAAAGTGACTTTTTCCGCACGCTGCGCGTACGGAAAAAGCCGCTTTCTGGCCGCCTTTTTCGTTCAGCCTATTTAAGTTTTTTGTTAAAGTCATTTCCCCCAACGGCCCCTTTGTTATAAACCAACCAAATTTCTAGCACTTGTAAAATTTTCGACGAATGACTTTAAATCGGAGCGTATAACACATCCGCACACCACAGTTTTCTGGTAGCAGCTCGTTTTTAATGTCAATAGTGACTTTCCGTATCTCCGGCGCTGCGGGAACAGCAGCCCTTCCGCCCTTGCATGACGGCGCACGGTCACTTCGCTCGGCTCCGCAGCTTCGGCTTGTTGGTCGCCTTCGGCGACCAGCCTCAGCCGCTCGCCTCACTCGTTCCCGCGCTTCGTCATGGCGGGCGAGGGCTGCTCTCCCTCCACGCCTCCGGCTTTATAAAAACACTCTAGGGCGCGCTGTGTCGGCACGCGTCCTAACCAGCGAGAGCCCTAGATTCGGATTTTCGCAGGCTAATATCGTATACATAATATTCCATCATTGAAAATTTTACATTTTACAATCCGTCATTTATCTTGGTAATTATCAAATTTAGAGAAAAATTACCCATACAAAACACGCTTATTTTAGACAAAAAAAATTTAGTTAAAATGATATTCGGCTATATAATGATTAGTTAAAATAAGAATCGACAAAGTGAATTTTAGATAAAATAATATTCGACAAAACAAGAGTTATGCAAATGATAATTTAGGTAAAACGAGTTTCGACAAAACAATAATTATGAAAAATGAATTTATACATATTGACTTTAGACAAAAAAATCATTATAGTAAAAGTTGTTAGACAAACTGAAATTAGACAAAAAAAAATTAGACAAGTCAAGGGAATACCTAGAAAAGCATTACAGCGCCCCCCAATCTAAATCCTATTCTCTTTCCGCACAGAGTCTAACGAAATTTTGTATGTGGAAATGGTAAAAAAGCTTCCTAACCCAAAACCTCGTACAATTTCGTACGAGCCTAATAGTGTCCTCGTACCTCGTACAGCAGACCACAAATCTCGTATTTGTACAAGGAACCTCGTACGTCTGGCAACCCTGGTGACTAACTCGTCGGTACATGAATGGCGCTCTCTGATTGGTGCAAATGGCCGGTCACTGTCGTCTCGCGCACTCGCGCCAAATTTTGAAGTGGCTATTTTCTCGATAACAGAATATGATGTATTATTTTACATGCTAAGTTATAATAAATGATGTTGTCAATGGAAGCTTGAATTATATTTTTTTGAGGACTTTGTGTTGAAGCCGTAAAACGTAAAATGGTGATGAAATGTAAAATCCATGGCTGAGTTAGTAAATTAGGTGGCAATATATAAACAAGAAGGCAAGTTAAGATAATTGTTGATCTTTGTTTGACGCTTTCTAAAGAATATTTAGTTGGCGTTGTAAAAGAGACGAATTAATTTATTAGAGGCTATCTCATTTTCCCGTTGCTTAGTTATAAAATGAGAAGTTTGAGCACGTGGCCAAGAAATAAATCTGCGGCTTGACTTATAATTTCCCATACAAATTTACACACAGCATGACTAACCAGCAAGTCGCACAAACGTAGTTTACTGCTAATGAGGTAATGGTATGTAAGCAAGTATTTACGACTCATATGAGTTAAATCGTCGTCTAATAAGCCATTAGGATATCTGCCATTTTGTTTTTGCACAAAACGTCTTATCGTATATACCCTGTGGCAAACTATCCCTTAAAAACAATTTAAACCATTAGATATTATTATAAATATATTGCACTATCACAGTTCACTACTGGACAAGCTCTTTTAAGGATCCGTTAGACCGTTCCTCAGTCCAGGGCACGGAAACCGGTATTTGCTCCATACAAAAATACCAGTATTCTTTCCGTTCTTATCGTTATTTGGTTTATTATTTCGTTTTTTAACCAGACAATCTAATAATACGAAATCATGACTTAAATACATTACTGAGCTCTACATAAAAAGCTTAAAATAATTCAACGTATTGGGCTATTTCGGGATTTTTGAAAAATACCGGTTTCGAGCCCTGCCTCAGTCACTCTCTTTTGACTGCCGCCAACCATACTGCGACTATTATCGCTCCACCTATATCGCTCATCAGTAAGATAAAGCATGTCTCTCTCTCTCTGTCATGTCTGAGGATCGTGGTCAGCATCAGGGTTGCATCTGGCGCGGATGATCTGCCTCCACCGGTTTCCAGCGCGTCTCTTACAACCGTGTAGAATTTGGAGGACGACGAGTCTTGATCGGTCCATCTTATTGTTGGACGATTTTTCTGTTCAACTTCGGAGATGATAGAATGGTATTTTTTTACATTTTTGTCTTAAATCAAAAACTACATGTCTAAGAAAAAAAATAAAAACGGTTTTGGAATCTAAACATTAAGCCCTTTCATTTAATATCCCACTCAATATAATAGCTCTACTTTTGATTTTCAAAATCCCACTTCGGTCCCCTTTCAAAAAAAAGGAAGAAAGGTATAAGATTTTTTTTCTGTCCAATAGGCTCGAGTTACCTATATTTAACACTATTCCAAATTTCAAGTCGATAGCATCAGTAGATCCTGATATATCTTGCTGTGACAGACGGATAGACAGACAGAGTCGCACCATAAGGGTTCTTTTTTAACATTTTGGTACGGAACCCTAAAATAGCCTTTTCTCTTTAAGACTTCGTCTATCAAAGTCATTACCATCATTACGCTTGTATATTTCACTATGACGAATCGTCTGAGCCCTGTCTCGTCTGCTGATATCAAAGGCTGCATGAATACTTAATAGTTTCATCTGTTTAATGGACTTAAAGGTATTGCTCGAGCTAAAATTGGAATCTTTGAGGATTTACTTATTCATCCAAATCATTTTACCATTTTGCTAAGACCATTATTGTTTAAGTTAGCTATTTTATCATTAATTACAGGATTGTATTTAGTTAGAGGATTTATTAGCAAATGTGACGTTATCAGGCAAAAGGGATGACTTTATTAATTGCCAATAAGGTCCTAGCAAAAGATGAATAAGCAATTAAAATCATTCTTATTGACAAGCGGCGAAGTGGTCCTTTTTACCGAAAAAGTCACAAATGGCTCATAGAATGTTTAATTCCATCGAATTTTAATTTCGTCGACAATTTTTTTCCCTGAAATAATAAACTCTTCATGATTCTAATAGAACCATTAGCTTAGGTTTCGTTTATAAAGTAGAAGTAAAGTTTACGATCTCAAAGAAAAATGCTTATGATGATCAATACGTTTATGAAATGAAACATTATGTTGGTAGTTTAATGGTAAAATTAGTCTCACCCAACACAATGTGAGTCCTGAGAGAGCAGAAGCACAGTATAAGCATAAGTAATATAACTACAGAAACGTACAGAAGTTTCTCTTTCTAAGAAAACTGGCGTTCGGTTCCGACCACTGGATGGAACGCACCGCATCCGACCGTCTCTCTCTATCGCATAACGCGTGCTCTTTCTGGTCGCAGGTTAATCCCCTCCGGAGGGGCAATATTTGGCACTAGTAGCCGCGCGGCGAAATCGCGGAGTGAGACACTCCTGTCACAAATTAGTTTCCGTTTTCAGTGGTTTTGATTGACAATATGGCAACCTATCTGTACCTTGCAGGGGCCTGTCTGTCATTTGGAGCGAAGGATAAATCAATATTATTTCAGCTTTCCTTTGACAGACTAGACGAGGTTAGCCCTTTTACGCACATTCATGCCGTTATGCATGAATACGCCGTCTGGCGGCTTAGATAAGAGGTATTTTAATATATGCTGGATTACCTTGACGTAACACAGCTTAGTATATGAATAGAACACATTTTGAGCGTTCCTCTTTGACGAATTATTCGGGATTATTAGGGGATTATAACTAGCGTTTGCGCGTCTGAATATAATTAGAGTTTAATATCCCTTACTCCAGAAATGATTGAATCCTCATACAAACTTCCAACTTTCCTTTTCCCCATTTATTCTCAACTGCGTGACGAAAAGGAGATGTGTTTTGTTAAGGTATGATTTCCGGGATAAAACTATTCTATGTCCTTCCTGGAGTCTCAAGCTAAGCTATCTCCATACCAAATTTCATATAAACTAGTACAACGGTTTAAACATGAAATGTAAAAACTAGACAGAGAAGACAAGAGTTACTTTCACACTATAATATCAGTACCTCTAGCACAACTGTAACACGCGACTCTTTGTCGCGAGACAAATGCTACCTATCTCTTTCAGTTCAATACTGTGTGACAGTGACAGGTCATGCTGAGTCGCGTGACAAGCGAAGTCGTGCACAACTGTGCAGAGGGCTTCCAAAATTACGGAAATCTCTATAACGTTATTGGTTACGGATATATTTTTTAAAATTACGTAATTATGTAATTTTTCCCACTTTAGTAAAAATATTTATAATTTCAGGAGTATTAATGAAAACAACAAGTTAGCTTTTCGCTCCACCGATATTAACCAAAGTGAGCTAAAGCTAAAACATAATGAAAATAAAATATATCTACATGTATACGTTTAGTGGAAGGCTTATAACTAGCAGTACAGTATAGTGTAGTCGCATCAGTATATTCGCATTCATATCAGTATACTACAGTATAATATTAGTATAGTATGGAAGTTTGAATTAGTTTGGATCTTGATCCGAATATTAACGGATTAAGGTGTCTTGGAGATGAAATATCTGCGATGTAATTTCAATCTATGTAATCTCCCAACCGCTCTCAGTTTCATATCTCGATGTTATAAAGTTTAATTAAGGCCACGCCCACGCCTAACCTAGTGTACACGATTAAAAACTTTATTCCATAGACAAAAGGAGATAGTACTCATCGCTTAATTAAAAATTTCTGCCATATTACACCTATAATTACTAATGGTTGCAATATGATTTTTTTTAATTCGGGTTAATTGAATCGGTTAGGTACTTTGTAAACAACCAAAACCTACTTATTGAGTTTGTTTACAAAATAGCAGTTCGAATTTTTGCCTTGAAAAAACTTGTGTCCTTGCCACTGCTTTACAGTTAGCAATACTAATATTTCATGGCTAAAACCTTGAATTCGCATATTTCTAGGCGTCACATGGTATAGAAAACTTCCAAAAAATTTTACTGAGTTTATGTGACTTCGGTTAGTTAAAAATAGCGTTGTTTGATTTTCTAATCATTGAAGACTACTATTCCATACGAGAATTTTACCACAGCATTTCCAAAACACAATATATCATAAGTAGTGATATAAGTTATGTATGGTATGCTGTTTTGTATACAATTTGCCAAAGTATAGTGATATTATCAGATATGAATAAAGATACAACTAAAGCATATTTTTTTTCATCACACTTGCTCGAAAATGGTGTCATTACACGTAGGTTTTGCGGGCCGTAAATGACCTATTACGCCCTAGGGCGTTGTTATATGACACTAATGTCACTGTCAGTTTTACAATTTTATTTAGGTTAAGTAAGGTTATTTTAATCAGATTTCCTCACAAGTGTGATGAAAAACATTGTGTGTGCCACGGGCGGTAAAGGAATTACAAACTCGTGTTATTAAAGCCCTCGGCTTCGCCTCGCCTTGTAACAAACACTCGTTTGTAATTCCTTACTTACCGCCCTTGATACACAATGTACTATTGTTAGCCTTGTTGCATGCCCCACTGCTGGGCAAGGCCAACTCCCCTGACTTCCACTCATTTGTATCCCTAGCTGTCTCCGGCCACAACATCTATGTTTTATAAAATAAATTATTTTTATCTGTGCCTCTGTAGATATTTCCGTAAATATTTGCTGCTAACTGTACGGCACAATCCCTCAAGTTCTAGGTAATCTGTACTGGTTCCGTTCAGGGCCATTGACCCCGCTTGCTTGGTAGTCAACATTTGCAAGAACTACACTACAACTGGTAAATGCTTGGTTCTGCGCCAGAATTGGTTATGTCAATGTTTTGCTGCGGCAAGTCACGACAAGACTAGAACTCCAAAGAAAACAATTCTAACAGCATATTATAACATGGCAACATTCAATATATCTTTACATTTGCATATATACCTGAATAAACCCTTGGTAAAGCAACGCAGCATCTGCAGGAGCATTCCACGGAAACGTTACGTAATCGACACTGCCTTTTTAATATTTTCGACATGTAAAATTAGGAAGCTGAATATCGGGTAGTATCATAACTTGGCATGAGGCTGCGTTTCCACTAGAGCTAAGCGGTGTGCGAGGAAAAAATCCACCAATCAACGTTCCTAGCCTCATTCAGCGCGGCCCGGCATTAGTGGATTTTTTCCTCGCAAAGGAGACGCAGCCTTAAGATTGGTAGTGATTCTTAGCAGCTAATAAATTTTATTAGGGTAGCTACCATAGCGTTACGTAAGCGACAAAAAGTAGATGTTTTCATGGAATGCTCCTGTATAGGACTTTCATTACAGATGCTGCGTAAATTTTCCAAGAGTACAATATCGTTACAAACTAAGTTAAAACTACGAATACATTGTAGATATGAGCGCCGCGCCGGCGCGCCGCCGCCGCCGTGAGTTCTTGCGGCGCGCCGGCGCCGAGGAAAACACGCGGCGCGCCGCCGCAGCAAATTGAGGCTTGCTTTCTCGCTCGCACTCGTAGCCCGCCCGCGTTTGCACACTCAGTCGCGTCGAGTATTTAGTCAAATGAACGTATGTTTGTTTATATCGTCTCCAATTGATGTTTACAACGGAAGTAAGAGATATTCACGTAACAAGTATGAAAAATCTTCCACGACACAAAAACACACAATTTTAAGTGTGAAAGGACCATAAGCATTGTATAGGCAGTGTCCCCAAGACCAACAGAAATGAATGAGATATTTTACTATGGCGACAAGAATGGCCGCGTTCTCCGTGTTCCCCTCGTGTTGGTTTTTTTTCCTGGGCAGTACGCATATTTCGCTGCTGCTGTCGACCAAGATGGTAGGTTTGTACTAATCTAATAATCTTACTGCGATAGCCGTCTGACTGTGACTCCTCTGAGGTCTTGTTACGGCGGCTTTATTCTGAACGGTGAGTGCGCCAGTCCACACGGGGGCATACAGGACATCGGCATTGGCTGTTGGGCCCTCCAATATTAATCAGCAGCAGCCAGCGACGAGGCCTGGAGGACCTTAACAAGGATCCATGGGGACACCCGTACCGAGTAGCACGCAAAAAACTACGTGTTGTATGCACCCCACCAACGGAAGCCTATAGAGCCAGCCATCGTGAAGAGAGTAGTGGAAGAATTGTTCCCGGAACCCACGGGACACCATCCTCCCATTATAGTCCCTCCCTCGTTAGTCATTAGAGGCGGGGAACTTATGGTGGCTCATGCTCGCTTAAGAGGGAGAAAAACCGCACCAGGACTTGACGGAGTGCCGGGAAGGGTATTTCTTATCGCGGTGAGCGAACTTGAGGACTGGCTTCGGAGAGTGTTCGACACGAGTCTCCGTGTCGAACGCTTTCCGAACATAGGGAAGGAGGGTCTTGTCCTCAGTTTGGATTCAGGGCGTGTCGTTCTACGATTGATGCCCTAGCCACACTCAAGGTTTGGTTAAACGAGGCAGTCGAGAGAGAGAAGGTAGTCCTCGTAATCGCACTACACGTCAAGAACACATTTAACAGCTTTCCGTTCGAGACCATACTGGAGGCCCTCCGACTTCACGGTGTGCCGCGATATCTCCGGCGTCTATAGTGCAGGACTGCCAAGACAGGGTGGGCCGGTGGGTGCAGACAGGAGGCTCTGCAATCGCCTCGTTCGGTGGGTCCGCTCCTTCCGGGAACTAGCGTGATTTGCTATGCTGATGACACGCTCGTCACAGCCCGGGGATGGTCATACCAAGTGACAGTTCGGATTGGGTCCACCATGGACGCCATAAACTCCCCAGGACGGTTAGGGACTACGCGACCAGAAGAGGAGAGGGCGCAGTGAGTGGGTGTAGACATCGGTAGTGCTCTGCAAAACGAGGGGAGCACGGAGACCGCGAGGAATGCAGTGCGGTGTTCCACAGGGGCCTGTTTTTGGACCCTTCCTATAGAAAACAAAATACGATTTTCCAAGAAAACCCCATTATTGGTGATCGTCGCCGTAGTAAAAATTCATCGTGTTGCCAAGGTCCATTAACTGACACATACCTCTCTCTGTTGGTGGGTGGGGACGTAACTGCCCATGATCCTTTAAAAATTAACAATTACTACGGTTGTTTATGTTCTCCGTTCGTTTATTAGAATAAAATACAGCTTAATTTGGTATCAAAATATGGTTTTCTTCATTTTTTCTTACAAATCGGGCTTTAATAAAAATATAAAGATCCAAGGCCACGCCGCCACGACGCCGCCGCCAGGACGCCGCCGCCGCGAAAATTTTCAGTCCACGCCGACGCCGTGAAATTGGCCGTCGGCGCTCATATCTAATACATTGTACTTTATTTCAGATGATAAGAAGAGGTAAGATTTCTAAGCAGGAATCTCATTAAAACAAAAAATATTTTCATGAAACAAAAACTGCCCAACCACACACGGCAACTTTACCACTAAAATTAAACACGGTAAAACGTACGGCGAGCGCAAAGCAATTAAACAATTTCACGCAAAAATTCCATAGTACGTTTACCTACTACAAAATTTCTGAAACACGCATTAATAAAAACCTGTGTCTTCTCACCATCCACCGCGTTATTAAAGTTAACCCGATTTGTTCAATCAACTCGGGCGAATTGAGGTTTTACGCGCCAAAGGTCAGAGTTCATTTTCGCGTAATGAGAAAGGTAACTTCTAAACACTTTGTAACATCAATTTGGATTACCTTGGCATTTAAGCTAAAATTAAG
This sequence comes from Eudemis profundana, assembly GCA_947034925.1. Taxonomy (NCBI): domain Eukaryota; kingdom Metazoa; phylum Arthropoda; class Insecta; order Lepidoptera; family Tortricidae; genus Eudemis; species Eudemis profundana. The sequence continues at coordinate 20,300,821 of OX344803.1, forward strand.
TCGGGGATAAAAATAAAATGTACGAAACTTTTTGACTCGGTGTATCTGAGCAAATGTGTTTCTTTCGTAAGGAAAAATTAAATAATTATTAGATGATCCGTGGAAAGGACTAAAAGGCGTACGAATATGTGACATAAAACATTTATCTACATAAATATATATCACAAACCATCCCCAAGAATCGAGCTAAACGCTACTGAAAACAGTGAAAATCATAATTGGCTCAGAACATCTATCGCCAACAAGCAGATAAACGCAGACAGAGACTTTCATTACCTACCACTAAACTAAACACGATACACTCGTGCGAACGCTTTAAAGAATACGAAACATCGGAATGCAAAATGAAACAATACACGTGATATAATCCTATCCAATCGTTTTATGCAAGCTACTTTTCAAGTTCCACAATCGAGTTGCTTGCCGCCCGCTGGCCTGCAGAACCGTGGCAGAACCTAACGAGTTTGCACACTCTTGCGCCATTTTTTGCAAGTGCAAGGTCGAGGTTGCTCAGTTGAAATAAACTGTAATTATTTCGCGAGCAGACATTTTAATGGGCGTTGAGTTTCTCGCACCGCTGACTTGGAACTTGGTTGAGAAAATAAACATAGAAATTATGGTAAATTATGCGTGAATCGAACATCCGGACCACCGTTTTCTTGTATCGAGGGAAACATCTCTATGGTCCGCACTGGTATGACCGGTAACATAAGAGGCAAAACTAACAAGTATGTTAAAACAGAACCTTCATTACGTCAAACGATGGTTCACATAAACATTTCTATGTTGCAACAATTTCATAAGTGATTTAATGTGAAAAGTAATACCCACGGAAAATTAAAACACCGTGTCTTAAAGTTTGTTTACCCATATGATCATCGTTGTATTAACTTCAGACTTTTAGGAACTCTACTTCGTATAAATATAGAAGTACGGGAGATTCTTCTAGCGCTAATTGACTGTAATAATTAGGTACAGACATAGACCTTAGCCAGATACAATGGCTGATTGTAGTTTTTGAGGTCATACTTTCACGGTTAGGATGTGATACGGATTGAAAAAGAGAGTGCCATACGTTTCGGTTTAGAATTGACGCTAAAATTTACTTCTAGACTAACTTCTACTATCATATCACTTTCACTATAAAGATTGCGTTCAACACTTAATATTAATACACAGTTTCTCTTTGCTTGTGCTAAATAC